>JAMZAV010006566.1:0-32950 GCA_024449915.1 Sweltsa coloradensis
CCGGGAAAGGTTTAATGAAAAATTAGGGAATTCGAAATTCTGACTAGACCTGTAATGTTGTTGGGTACACGAAGAAATATTTCTCTGAATATCGTACTTTGGGTTTTTTTCGATTTTATGCGATATTTCCGTGAATTTGGCTCGCGACGGGCAAACGGCTACTCCGATTCTTGATGAATCTTTATGGGAACGTTTGAAATCATTAAAATTAGATTTGTTATGATTTAAGGGACATTTGAAGAAATATTTCTTATAGAAAGCGTACTTTTACGATTTTTTCCCGATTTTTTCCCGATATTTTCGTGATGTTTGGGCCGATTAAGACCAACGCGTGGGGATACAACGTTCATTGGATTAGCGTAGCTAGCGAAGCGAAGATTCCATTTCACTACACTGGAGAAAAAAAACGTTTTTTTTTTAACTTTGTTTTTTGTATTTTTGTGAGTTTGTTAACACGATTCCGGCTAAACCAATACTCCAATTGCCATGAAATGTTATGGAGGCCTTCGAAATCTCTGAACTTAGAACTGCCACGTTTTTGAGCGCAAACGAAAAATTATTTCAAATGAAAATCGCAATTTTACGATTTTTTCGATTTTTAAAAATTTCTTCGACTTATAACACCTACATGCTTTATCCGATTTCAATTATTTTTTCACAGAACCTTAATGTTATGAATTAAGATATTCGTGTGAAATTTGAGCGCAATCGAAAAATTATTTTTCATGAAAATATAAATTCTGCGGGTTTTTTCTTTTTAAAACAATTTTTTGACTTATAAACACCTACATGCTTTATCCTTTTGTAATGATTTTTTCACAGAACCTTATTTATGAATTTATATATTTGTGTGACAATTTGAGCGCAATCGAATAATTAGTTCTCATAAAAATCGCAAATTTGGATTGTTTTCTTTTTTAAATTATGATTAATTTAAAAAAAAAAATTATTTTTTCTTAATTTAAATTTTAAACAAAATCTTGAACTTAGTAATATTTTTTTTACAGAACAACAGAAAATCCGCATAACACATGGCAGCTCAATGCACCAATTACGCTCATACAACAACGCGGCGGGACTTAAGCGTTTTCCTAGTATTTTACATGGACATTAAGATTATAGTGATGTAGTACCTTTGAAAAGAAAAAGTCAAAAGTAAATCAGAATCCAAAGAAATAAAAGTTTGTAAATTTTTTGAGGTAAATAATAATAATTAACAAGTAACTATAGAAACATGACAACAATCATCTATAATGTGTACAAAAAGCAAGTCTTTGGGCCCCAGATATTTGATATTCTAATTACCATAGCAATTAGTACTACTTTAAATGATTTTGCAATGGAACTTTGAAGAAAAGAGATCCGATCGACGCATACAAAAAACTTAAAAAAGCTCATCCATCAACGCGACGGGACTTTAGCGTTTACCTAGTTAAAAATAATATGACATAAATGCAAGAAATGTAAATGAACTTTCAACAAAGCTGAAAAAGCAAAAAAGGAGGTCAAAGTGGTATTGCAAGGTGAAGGGGGTGTCTCGGCTCCTAGGGTTCTGAGGGTTATTCCCGTTAGGGAGCGAGACCGGTTACGGGTGCCCTTATAAGGGATCACATACAAATTGCTGGATTCGCAATGGGGCGAGTGTGCACTACTCGCATGGGTTGACTTCAATACCTCGGACCCCCTCGAGAGCCACTCGGTAACCGCGTTCTTATATAGTAACTTACGATTGAAAACGTGTAAAGAGGCCGGCAGCCGCGGGGAGGATTTTATCAATTTACCTGTAGGTCTAAGAAGAAAGATCACTTGAAAATAAGTTTCTAAAACAAAATTTCCCATACGAAGCTATTGTTTATTTTTAATTTGATAATATTTAATATTCCTACAAAAAAAGATGCAGATGGCCTTTTAGGCAGCCGCAAGGAGGATTTTATCAATTTACCTGCAGGTCTAAGAGGAAAGATCACTTGAAAAGATGTTTCTAAAACAAAATTCCCCATACGAAGCTATTGTTTAAATTTGAATTTGGTAGTATTTAATATCCCGGCAAAAAAGTTGCTTGCTTCCCTTCACGTTAAGATGATGCCGGGATTCTTGCTCAGAGATTTCGAAGATCTCTTGTAAATTTTATTAAATTTGGGTAGCCGTTTGTCCGGTAGAGAGCTAACAAAACCATAAATATGTTACAACAAATAAAAACAATGTCCTAAAAGTAAGCCCTACGATTTTCATGAAACACATTTCTTTGATTGTTCGCAATTCATAACACTCAACATTCGTTTTAGATCGAAGTAGAGCGAACAACCAGACAAAAATTGTAATTGTTCATTGTTTGTTTTGAGTGCTAACCGTTAGTTCATTATGCGAGTGCGCCAATCTAGGGATGTGGGGAAGCCTGAACTGAACCATGCCATTGTCAAGGGTGGTAGGCCTACTGGCAAGGGGGGGGGGGGGGGGTCACTCACACTTCGTTGTCGAAATTCTCCACACCTGATCGGTGTGCATTCTCATACGACAGGTGTTATAGCTTACAGCCCCACCGTATGTCGTATTATCCTCTTGCAGTACCATCTATACCGTATGTCATACACCGTATGTCGTATTATCCTCTTGCAATACCATCTATACCGTATAGTCATACACCGTATGTCGTATTATCCTCTGCAAGTTGCAATACCATCTACACCGACCGGTAGTACTAGATTTCTGTTGTCTGATTCATTGTTCAGGGGAATACAGATGCAGATGCCGGTTCATGCCGTTTTCGCCGTATACTAGTAATTTGTTTATGTTATGTTCGCTGTATTATTTGTACGTTTTAGTCGCATTTCCGCAATGTGCTTCCGCAATTCCCTTGCATGAACATACTTCCTTTTTCTACTAATATTTCGTGTATATTTTCCGTTTTAGTTTCAGAGTGAGCATGTCTGTAAATAGTGAATCGCCCATGAAACACAGCCATGAATAATATAGGTTGTGGTTCAGGAAGTGTTTGCGGTCAATAGAGGCCGTTGTTCTGCTTGGCTTAAGTGATGTTAGTTAGTACAACGTGTGCTTAATACAGGTAGCTACCATAGGGCGTGTCTGCATGAGCTTATCTAGTATCTAATAAAACAGAAGTTAATTAAAAACTAAAAATCTTATTAAAATATAGTGTATAAAACAAATTAGTTTCAAATTGTGTTAACCTGAATAAAATCATACTATATGAGCTATATCAAGATAACTCTTCAGAGTCAAAGGATTTTTAATTTCAAAGACATGCACATGCACGGATACGGGATTGCATGAAAGGCGGAGCTGCTACTTAAAAACTTATTCTCATAGAAAGAGCAAAATTATTATATTCTTGAAGAATTGAAATCTCTTGGAGCAAATGACGCTTTAAAAGAATTGCCACCATATTGGATATGATTGCTTCGCCACCATGACCTCAAATGTCACGAAATACAATAAATGCAATCACAAAAGTCGCAAGAAAACGCAAGTCAATCGTGTGTCATGTTCGGTTTTTGGTCGTGAGACGTGACACGAGCATGTACAGACGGACAGACGGACATAAGTGATGAGTATTATAGGGGAGCTTCTACCTCCAAAAAGTATTTTACCAAACTCGCAACTTTCTCGTGGTTTGGCCTGTGAGTAGGGGAGTTTCACTCCCTGAACTAATGGCGAACTCTGGGTCGTCGTCGGGGAACTTTCCCCTTCCCTTTGACTACCTCCCAGACGGAGACGACAGTGACAACACGGACGGACGATGACACAGACGAAGACGACCACGACGTGGGGGAACCCCTGCCCTCCCCATACCGTTGTGGCTGGTTCTGACCAGCACAGGCCTGTCCGGCCCCTTGTCCCCCCGCGTCACCCTTACGTTCATCCCCTAGGAAAGAAGTATACATGGTGGTAACTGGTAACTCACACTTATAGAAATTGTTTGATCTTGGAGGCGCGAATAATTAGCTGTTAAAGCGCCCTAAAAGAAAAACCATAATACTAATACTTATACCATACTTTTAATATTTTAGAAGAATTGTTTGTCGCTCTGTATAAACTCTGTATGACTGGAAAAACAGCTTTTCCGACATAATTTTAATTTTCCGATCACCTCCGAAACCTTCCCAACTGATTAATTATTATTATGATTATTTATTATTAATATTTATTTCAACAAATCAAAATACGAAGTAAACTCAAAATATTAAAGAGAATCAGAGAGGGCATAGCCCCCATAGCAAGTTCTGCCTGATTCCCTTCATTACTAAAAATAGTATTAAATGAGTCAATAAATAAACAAAATGTTGTGGTATCAAAATATGGTAGGCCTAAAATAGAACATACCTTTTAAATACCTTTTTTTACATACCTTTTAGTGTAACCAATTACATATTATGTATTTTGAAACTTTATTACGATTTTTTCGAAGTAATGAATGCAGGTATAGATACAGGCGACTTCCTCACACCAACAAGATTTGGCAGCGTTCGCAAAGAAGTCCATAGTCTAATACTATTGTGATTTTCGTGAAAAGCCCCGAAACGAACAGAAAGGACAAATTTCCGTCAAAATTTGAAATGAGAAAAAGGGATAGTTTCCAGCGATTCATTTGTACCAATGCGTTCATTCTATGTTCTATGCATAGCGGTTTGCACTATTTATGTGAATACTAATATCTATTCGCACACTTGCGTATATTTATCACGCTAGTTGCCCTATGCAAAATGCGTAACTATTTTCCTCACTCGGTTTTATATGATAAGCTATAATTCACACAAATGTGTTGTTCGTTTACGCACAATTCAAAACTATTTGTAACGTTTAATGTGATTATGTTGTTCACACCTACGAATCTAAATGCGCTAGTTGCTCTACGCACTATGCGTAACTACTTGGGTCACTGCATATATGATTATACTATTCACGCCTATTTTCCTCTTACGCACAGTGATAAAGCATTTTCTTTGTGTAATTATGCTATTTGCTTCTCGCTCATATCGCGATCATTACACCTACGCTAATTCACGCACTTTTCGCACTCGGCGCTTTAGAAACGAGTTCCTTGTCGGCGATTCGTCACTAAGTACTTCAATTACGTATGTACACATACAGTTTTCATGTATTTTAAGCTGTGTGCAAGTTCTCGTAACCATTGTTCATCTTCACCATTAGATGGGAGTCTCATCTCACCAATTAATTACAATGTAATGATGGGATACAGCTGTCATATTAATTACAGGGTGCAGGTTATTAATAGCCATATCTATCTAATCATAATTATATTTGGTACGAACTAATTAAGCCGTGATGTAATTTAGTTATTACAGAATATTCTGCTTCTTACACGAATTCTTATTATTGCATTTTTAAGGTATGATAAAATATTCGGTTTTTAGAGATTTATTACTCTTGTCCATGGTGGGTGTGCAAGGGCCTATTTACTAATATTTCTGTAATTATCTTTAAACTTAACTCTAATTCGGCAGTTCCGGTCGCGGCTTCCGGCCAAACTCATCACCTTGTTTTAATAACACGAGAGATATTACTTTTCTCTTGTTTTCGACAAGTTGTTCTACGAGATACTCGGTGAGAGCAATTCCATTAGCGGCGGTGTAAACTGCGGGCCTAGTTTTGCCAGAACGTCGGAGAATCTAACACTGTAGATTAATGTTTACACGAGGTTCATTAAAATTAGCATACAAAACCATTCATTACTTGGGCAGCTGTTCCATTACTTGGTTATTCTGTGTCATACATACAAGCTTTTAATTCCAACAAGATAATATTTGGCTATTTTTCAATATTGAAAATTTTGGGATTCGAATAACTATTTTGTTTGCACCTGGTTTTAAAACATTGTCATTAATAATAACATCAACAATATAATGTAAAGTACAAGACCATTTTAAAACTCAAAACTTAAATGATTGTGTGCCGTACTCATGAAATTGCAAGTTGTGTATTACCTTGCGGTGAATAATATACACAAGTTTAGATAAGTTTAAGACATGTAAATATTTCTTAAAAATTTAAAGATATTGCTTTTTTTCAATGATTATTGAATAGTTCTAACAGCATAAAACTTTAAATTAAAATGGCTCGAGTACAAGAAATCTTTATTTTTAATTACAGCTTAGTTTTGAAGACATTTTCGATTAATTGTACAATTTCCACAAAAATATATTATATCTCCTTCAAAAAATATGTTTGTTTGTCATTTTCGTTTCAAATAATAATACAAATACTAAATATTATAATTTATTGAGAAATCATGATGAATTTGTTATTTAATATAGGCCTATACTTAATATAGGAAAGGATAATTCATTTTTTTTTTTTTTAAAATTAATGCAAGTTGCAGAGTATTTCTCAAAGTTCCATTGCCATACGTGGATCTACTAACCTTCAATCTACAGCGAAAAACTAGAGTCGTGTAGGTCCAGTATAAAGACTCATAAATATTGTGTTATCTTCAAATAAAATCTTTAAAACGATTTTTTTAGTGTAATCGAACTTTCAGGGCAAAATACATTATGCCTATAGTCAAAGCTAAGTTTTATCTACTTTAACGACATTAATAGATTTTTAACAAAATAATTTATAATCGCAAAAACAATCTTCTCAAGACTTGTGCTGCAACTAATTATTTCCGACTTTATGAGTATTATACCGCTTAGCGCATTTATTTTAAACAATACTTATATTTGCTGACACTAAATTATCTTGACGTTGCTTCGGCCACGCACTTTCACGCCCCACGCTCACATGCGTTCATACACGCACTTTCACGCTAACCAGACTAATGCAATAATAATATTATGTTAGTTCTTGAAAACGGATGTACGCTTATCTGTTAGCATCTCGAACTTAACAATAAAAAGAAATAAATTACTTTCAATTCTCTTCTAGTTAACGTTTTTTGTTAAAAGTCTTATTTTAATAACTTTATTATTCTTAATAACATTTTTAAAATTCATTTTCGTTAATCAGCATAATGTTTGGTTATGCAATAAACGCGCTACAACAGTATTTTAGTGCAAGCATCACGATAGCCAGTCGTATTAATGAAATTGAGATCTTGTAATACAATTAAAACATTATCAAACGAACAATCATCTCTTTTAAATTGTAATTATTGAACAAACTCACAATGTGCTTCAAACTTATCTCTTTCTTGTACATCTTTATTACCGAATCTTGTTACTTTCCAGAAACGGATTTTGATGATGATGATGATGAATACGAGATTGAAGTTGTGGTAATACAAATGGAATACATCAACTAAAATGAACAAAACTTAAATCTTTCCAATGAAACATTTTCAAGGAAGTTTAAAAGAAGGCGTGTATGTCTGAACAAACAAATTGAACACACAAAACCTAAAACTATAAAGCGTTAAAATCAATCAAATATGCGTGTACGGCAGATATCTTAGTTTAAAAGTGCATTATGCTAGTATTATTATTTTCATTATACTTTAAAACTGGCTATTTACATTGAATACACTGGCATGCACTGAGTATGAACTGAACGAGTTCGTTATAAATGTCCCATTGGGCATTCGAATGCACACTGGATCAGCATTCACACGTTCAATTATTGCATGCACTCGGCCAGTGCATACAAGTTCAGCACTGAGTCGCACTGAGTCCAGAGTCAGCGCAAAGGATCGCGGCATTTTATTTTAAATTCTGTTAGCCAAAATACAATTATTTCAGATAGCTACTATGATAGGGGGTATCATACCTGCCATAATTCCAAGCTTTTAAAGAATCCACTTAATTACTAATTATCGCTCATTTGTAGCCATTGTAATTAATAGTTGTAAAAGTAGTCTAAAACATTATGATTCTGCTTAGAAATTTATCATTTCACTCAAACCGTTAAAAGTTTAAAATATAAAAACAGCACTCTTGTTATGGGGATTCACTCTCAAATGGGCTTACTCATTATGATCTTACACATATAGAAATACATTAAACATAAATTAAAACATAAGTACGAATGATAAAAATATCGCATATAAAGTTAGAGGAGACATAAAGAAACCATAAACATGTCCGACTATGCAAGATTTACACTTGAGTTCTATGAATGACCTTATGATGAGCAGTTTAAACCGGGCGCGTGTAATAACGCAAGTTATCGCATTTAGGAAATCTGCTTGACAAAGGTAAATGTTTCTATCTCGAACCGCTAGCCAAAACATCGCAAGTATTTTAGACCGTGGTGACAGGGGTGGCTATATGCAGGGTGTACAAGACGGGGCCACTCTCGTGAGGGTACGTGTACAGGGGTGTGCAATATAAGGCGGCAGTCAAGGGCTCGTGTACAGGTTTCAACAAGATTAGGACCCTACACTACACTTAAAGGGTGGAGTAAGATTATAGAATTCTATTGGCGTTATTGTACACATGAAGTATACACACAATAATAATACATGACTAATAGCAAAAGCATGTTCTATAAAATAATAGGAGCGTCAGAAAACATATTCCTAAAACACAATAAGTACAATTAACTGTAAATGAAACGTAGAAGAAATAATCTTCGTTAAAACTTAGAAAGAAGGGCATATACTTCATTGTTTGTAAGGTTTCAAATAAATAATAATAGTGCATTAGCCTCCACATTTTTGTAGCAAAAATAAATAGATCATGTTGCGCCTGACGAAGGAATTTATTTGAAATTTCTAGTTTTAAATAAATCTAATTTATTTTATATTGGTAAGTACATATTTTATTCCAACGGACGTTTGGTTGTAACAACATAATATTCAATTGAAATAATTATATTTAGAAGTCCTAGAACCTTTGAAAATATAATATAATAAAATATATATAATATAATTCAATATTCAATTTAATTCCTTACATGAATACAAACATATAATATTATGTAAAGTACAAACCCTATAAACAAATGGCCACGATGACAGACACCAGAGTGGCGCTATGATTATTCATAACTTATTAACATTTTAACACAAAGAAATGTATTTCAAAGCAAGATTAATTGATATAAGACTTAAAATTTGTTACGTGTAACGCATTTGTTAAAGACTTAAGCTGCCGTATTGATGAGGGATTATGGACTTGTTCCCTAGAGCCATATTCCCAGAGAAAATTATTAACATATTCTGGCCAGAAAATACAATTATTGATTACACACATAGTGATGGAACTAAACAAATGCATTGATAATTTATTCAATTTTTTGGAGAGCATAACATATTAAACGAACGATGAATTCCTAATGAATGAAACCAAATTACCTTACCTGAATATCATTAGTGGCTTCTTCTTTCTATGCGTTAACTAGATATGCTTAGATATTCTATACATTAGCATTATAGATGAATAAAGTTCGTTATTTGAGTTTATATAAATATATAATTTTTGAATGATGTAAGGACACCACCGCCTACACATATTAATTAAATAATGAGCCATGCTGAAATCTTATTTATCAGAACAACTTTTCAACTTTTCATTGTTAATGTTTTCTGAAATCAAAACAATCCATGAATTAGCTAGAGAAAAACGTCAATGAGCGACAACAGGTTAAATACGAACAAATTGCTGGTATAGTCATGATCAATTCCAAAATAGTTAATTTTGGTCTTAAGTTTTGAAATGTTTAAAAAAGTATATGTTAATTAACATTCTAACAAAAATATGTATTTAACAGTTTGAGCAAACTAAAAATACAGTTGATTCCTTGTTTATTTCTCTTCGAGTTCAAAGCTACTCTAGCTTCTTCATGGAATGTCTCAAGATGAATGAATCAGAAGATCATAAGATGAAACAGCTAGTTCACCTGAAGAAACTAGAGTAGATTTGAAATTTATTTAATTAAAATAAAAAAATAAAAAAACTTGGATTTAAGTTAATTTTCTTTTAATTTTTGGACGAGGAAGCGAAGACTTCAATTTCACCGATCCCCCAAAAAATTTAGTTCGGTTGTTGTTTTGATTCTTTATTTTTCTGTCTGTTTGTTCGCTCTCTACCGGGCAAACGGCATATGCGATCTTATGAAAAATTGGAGGGGACCTTCGTTTTCTCTGAACTTAGACTTGCTACATTTTAATTACATCGAAGAAATATTTTTTTCATTGAATATCGTAATTTTACGATTTTTTTCGATTTTTTAGTGCGATATTTTCGGGCCATTTTTTTGCCGATTTGTACCAAACGGGTGGGGCCACAACGTTCATATATACATGACATTAAGTTATGGTGATGTAGTACCTTTTGAAAGTAAAGTTGAAAAAAAAAGCCAGAATCCATAGAATATAAAGCTTTTAATATATTTTTTGCGGTTTAGTGCGATATTTTCGTGCCATTTGGGCCGATTCATGACCAAACGGGTGGGGTACAACGTTCATATTATACATGGACATTAAGGTTATGGTGATGTAGTACCTTTTGAAAGAAAAGTTGAAAAAGTAGCCAGAATCCATAGAAATAAAGCTTTTAAAATAAGTTTTTTTACGGTTTAAATGATACATGACAAGAACAATAGAAACTGACAACAATCACTACAATCATAGGCAGCAAAGCAAAGCACTTTGCAAAAGTTAAAGATATCCACGCAAACTAAAAAACTTTAAAAAAGCTCATCATCAACGGACTAAAAAAAAGCGATTTGTGAAGCTTCCTAGTTGACGAACACACCTGAGTGCACTGCATGCATTCATGTCAATGTTTGCATTGCTAGTTTGTACACATATCGCGAGTGCTGTCAGTTAGGGCAGTATATAACTTTAGAGCGAGGAACTCTATCCATTTCTTTTCTGTCCTAACGATCGTCCGTCAGAGTGTGCCTACGCCCCACGATAGAAAATCACTCTACAGATATGAGTTTTTTCTTACACTTGCCCTTGAATTGACAAAGTGATACAGAACGTTTTGCTGACCATGGTGTCAGGGAGTCGTCACCAATAAGGAATATTTGTCATACAAGGTTACTACTCCGAAATGATATGAATGCAGGCAATTAATTTGTACATGCTTCTTAACAATGATTGTGTCAGGATTTTGGTACTCCGACTGTGCCCGCTGAATGATGTACTCCTTTCACAGATGAAACATACGTAATTGTTAAATCGATTTGACAATTACTGTTGACAAGTACTCAAATCACAAAAGTATGTATAGAGTTAAAAGCTTGACTTTTTAACACTAGCAATGATTGGTACTTATGAACACAGTCATCTATACCATTAATCCAGGTATTTTTTATATCATTTTGTAACGATGCTGATTAGAGTCTAACATAACATCTTGCGAATAGAATTTAAGTGTGGAGAAAAGGCCCTGTTTGAATGCTCTATTTAACACTCGTACAACGCAACATGAGTGAAGTGAGGGCATTATTCTTTGAGTCATCCGTACAGATCCAAAAAGTATTCCTTACCACGAACGAATACAAGTATCACCTACGAGCATTTCCAAAATACTAATGTTATGGAATATAAACATGTTAACACAGATCGTAAAACAAATTTCCATATTTAAATTTCTATATGTTCACAGAAGTGTACAAAACAAGAAAATGTGTTCGTATTATGGGGGCTGTCACGCCAACAAATTTAAATTCTGCGTGTTGTAAGTAGCCAACATTCGTGATTATTTAATAAAATCCTGAACAGGTTTCAAGTTCAGTATACTTGCCAGCTAGTGTACTTGAAAGATGTATTGTGCATTTCTGGAAAATAAATCAACAGGTAATTTGTAAGCTTAGTTTTAAATGTACAACTCAATTATATACATCAAAGAGATATTATTGACATATCACTGTTATCTGCTAACAATAGAATACAAACATTAATGGCGTATCCAGAAATATACAATGGAGGGGGGGGGGGGCTCGACATGCGAAACACTAACGTGAAGGGGTCTGGTGCAACGCCGGAGGCTTTTACCTAAGGCGATTCTCAAAGTGACGTTTTGAACGCCTTTAACACGTTTTGAATCATACAGTAAGCAATAAAAGTTACAATGTTGCTAATATTGTGTGTTTTTACGAATCAAATCAAGTGCATGGCGGGGGGGTGTGTTGAACCCCATAACCCCCCCCCCCCCTGGATACGCTACTGGAACTAGAAAGATCTCTTTTTTTTTATATTGTCGTCTGTCGTTCTGTCATTACAAAGAATTGACTAAAATTAAACTGGTGAAATGTACGATAAGATTATGAATAGTATATAAATATATTTCAAGATAAATAACAAAATCTATTATTCAATTTAATATTATCTACCAATGGATGTTTTTGGTGACTTGAAAAACCTACCCCCCTACATGCCCATTTTCAGGTGGGTATATACCAACGAGATACTTTTAAGCAAGGATAGTTATATACGAAAGTTCCAAGGGTATGTAGGAGGACTCAATCCCTTGCATGTGCATAAGCGACCGAAGGAAACCCTGAAAAAATGCTGTCCGCATTGACGATGATGGATATCGAAACCTGGACCTAGAGCCATATCTGTGGTGTGGGTGTCAATGAATGGAGTGTCAGAGCTTGAAGACACAGCTTCCAAATTAGCTGCATCCGATGGAGATTTGTTCTGATAACATTATTTAAAAGGGAACAATAATTAAACTAAAGTAATAAACATTGTATGGGTAGTGACGAGTTGCATACTACCATACGCACATTTCTTGATAACGACGTTAGAAACCACGACAATGTTCAATTTGATTTAGATACTGAGTGATCCAAGTTACTCTCGCTCGTGTACTTATCCTACCCGCGAGCAGGGCAACTGAACAGAAGCCGTCATTCCACTTCCCTCGGTGCAAACAAACAAACACACACGACCATCAGACTGATCGTAGGACCACTCATAGATAGAAGCGAAAGACTGGCTTACAGTTAGGAATGGTCCCAAGTAGCACAGAAAATGAGTGCGCTTATGGGCCATCAGCGGCAAAGTGATGGCAAAGTTTTGCGTTGATGGGCCGCCTATGGCCCATAAGCACACAACCGACAGGCGGCGAACAGTAGGCGGCCCGCCTATGGCCCATAAGCACACAACCGACGGGTATCTAATGAGAGTATATAACACATTAGATGATGGATTTAAAGGAATAATTTAATTGTCAATTTCATCATGTTTTGCTAATCATTCTCGCTCTTCTTCGTCGATGTGAGGAATATTGACGCTCTCACATTCAAGGTATATCATTTTAGTATCATTTAAACTTATTATTTGATAATATTAATATTATGATAATTATTTTTATTTATTTCAACAAATCAAGCTACAAAGTACACTTAACATGTTGAAGAGAATCAGAGAGAGCATAGCCCCATAGCAAGAATGCCTGATTCCCTTCATTAAAACTAATCAAAATAACTTAATGTTATTTGAAAACAAAGGATAAAATAGTCAATAAATTAACATAATGTTATAATATATTATTATATATCATTCCGATACCGAATACTCCACGTAGGGTTTCCAAAATAATACTTTGATTATTGCATTCAATCGACATAATTTTTAAATTAATTTCAAAAATGTTTATAAATACGGTAATTAATTTCATTGCAATATGCGAAATTAATCCGCTGTCGATAATGCTGTCACGTATCTATAATATGCCTTTGCACTTGCCGTTTCGTAGTGCGAATTTCACATACTTGACGCAGATGGAAGAAAACGAAAATCTCTCTTAATAGAAATATATTCATTATAAATAAATAATATGTCATATTTTATGTTTGTAGAACTACAGCAAATAAATCGGACTAATTCATATTTAAAATTTTCCTAAATCTTATTTTATCAAGATATGATCATATTATGACATTGCCAAAACTATTTGTTATTTATTTTTGGGTTGGAGCAGTTACGCCCAGTATAGACGATTATAGTAAAAATTATGACACGTTTATCCCAGACATAATTATTCCAGCTAGTAATTTTTTTTGTTGAAAGGCAGATTTTTTTCTATTTGTAACACTTACTCTTGTCTTCAAACTGACATACTTGAAAATTGCACTTTCGAATTTTTTCTTCCACCGGTACGAATAGGTGGAAGAAATAAATTATATAGTGCAAGATATTAACGACAAATTTTTTTCCAAGTAGGGCCTAATAGAAATAAAAATCATCCTTCAAACCAAAATTTATGAGCAGGGATATGTCCGGGATATACGTAATTAATTTCTCTGTAATTACTATTAAACCCAAAAATAAAAATAAAATGTTTTGAAAATGTCAGATGATCATAATTGATAAACTATATCCGTTTTTTTGTTTTAGGTTATACAAAAAAAAAAATTGCCGATATGGAATATTTGGTGTAGGCCTATATCAAAGTAGGGAGAGAGGCTTAAATTTAGCGATTACTTTACTGTCTGTCCGTCTGCCCGTGTGTGACTGGTAAAAATAATAATAAATGCAAATCCAACCTGAGCTCCTAATCACTTTCCGTCAATTTAATTCATACCATTTAGATATATGGGCATGATACTCTTTGGTCAATTTAAATATGAACAAGAGTAGGCCTACGCTTAAAACAACTCAATTTGAATACATATATTATTGAATCTTTAGTTTGATGAACAACCTGAGATGGCATTTATTTAGTTTCCATGTAAACAAGGTACGAAATGTTGAACAAGACGTTCCACAATGCATACACGCTGGGTACATCTTCATAAGGCAGCTGGCGCGCTCCTCTAGCAGTGATCACGGTGGTGTAGCGGTCAGCGTTCCAGAGTCCGGCGCAGCAGGTTGGGGTTCGAGTACGGCGATGGGCGATAAAATTTGTGTATGTCTAATCACTCTCTCTGTATTAACTTGAAATTGTTCTCTTGCACACAGTTTATAGAAAATGAAATGCTCGCACAATTAAAAAGATATATAATTTTAAACTTTTGTCAGTTAATATTTTCGTTTGTGTGCGTGACTTCCTCGCGTCTCTACTAGATGGTGCTAGTGTTCCCGAAACATTCTCACCGCCGGGCCGTAAGCATCCCGCTGTGACAAAAGTGAAGCAACTGTCGGATTTGCTACAGCGGCCCGCCTGTGGACCATAAGCGGCGAACTGATGGCAAACTGTGTATCGCCGGCTATGGCCCATAAGCGGGCCGTTGTCACAAAAATGCAGCACAGTATTTTCGAAACTGCTGGTTTTACTACAGTGGGCCGCTTTATGGCCCATAAGCGGCGCGTTGATTATGGCAAAGTTATGGGCGCCTGGCCAACCCCATAAGCGGGCCATAAGCGCATCGCCGCTTATGGGCCATCAGCTCAACTGATGGCGATGTTACAGCTCGCCATAAGATCGCCATCACTTTGTGCTACTTGGGAGAGTAGTAGAGAGAATGGGAGCGGCGAGAGATACTGAGATACAGGTGTCTATAATATTGTAAGTGATATAAGTAAGCTGTCTCCGAGAAGATAACATGAAGACATAGGAACTCACTCCCATAGCAGCCTGCATAGGACGAGGAGTTACAAAAATTCCCCGGGAGACGGTATGGGTTGTGTTCACAAGGTATTTTATTTATGGGAGTTGGAATTCGACTGATGTATATATAATTTAGTATATAACTTTGAAGAAACCCATTCCCAAGGGTAAAAGTTGGCAAATAAATGGTGTAAAAAATCATCATTTTCAGTTTTATTCAGAAATAAAAATATTACAGACCACCTACAGGACCACGCGGTTCTGTTCATAGTATATTGATAGCGTTTGCAGTCTTTGTGCATATTTCAATTCGCACACACTAGTCTGATGTGCATTTTGTTTGTTATTAATCTACCTACGACCTACTCTCTGTTGATTTTTTAAAAGTGTTTATTAATTTAATCCAAAATTTCAACTATTTGTTTTATAATAATCATCAAAACTCATTTCCAACAATGTCAGGTTGAGTGGTGTTTTTACACCCATTTTCTAGGGCAGGGAAAACTTTTTTTAGCCGAGATTGCCAGGCTCAGCGTTTCTTTATCATCATCTTCATCGTCTTTCTTCATCCTGCATCTGCTTCTCCACCAATTTTCTCCACTCTTTCCTGTCCTCACACAGCTTAAAATTCCGTCACCTATTTGTTTACTATTTGTTTAAAAATAAAAATTAAATTATCGTTTTTACTCCAACAACATAAACTCACGAAGTTGTAGCTCAAGAATAAAACAGAAACACATTACTTTTACCATATTGTGAACTATCTTTGGGTACAAAAATTATCTCCTTTTCGTGACATTTTTGTTTATAACAAAACATTTACCGCAAATTTTAATATAAGAAGTATTAACATAAGCTCATTTTCCCCGGGCCCTCAATTAATAAAACACAATCAATACATAGTAACATTTAAAATTTTGTTAACATTTCATCAATGAGTATTTAAAAATTATTCTCCCTTTCAATGAGACATATGAGCGTAATATTATAATTTATCTTTTAAATTTAGTTGGAGGAAATACCTGAGGAGTTGCTACAAGTGAGCAGGCAATACCTTTGAAAGTGGAAGCCGCGAGTAGAGTACGGCCGATAGCTACATGGATTCGAACCGCCACAAATCTCCGACGCTGTCATGCCCCCCCCCCTTTGCCCCTCGGAAAACCTTCCCAAAGGGTGGTCGCCCCCCCCCCCACCCCCCCCCCCCACCAAGTAGCTTGATATCTCTCCTCCAGATTCCCAAGCATGTAGATTGATTCAGGCGCGAGAACATGGCCAAGAGTTCCCACAGCTGATCAACCACGGGCTTGTGATATATTCCTGGTGCATTTTAAGTTACCAACGAATTGGGAATTTTTTTTTTGTAAAACGAATTATTTTAGAACAAGAAGTCATGAAATCACGAAAATATCTTTCATCTAAATAAACATCACTGATATGTAGTTATTTGTGAGTATAAACAAAATTATCACATAATTTTTTTTAAACAATTTCAGCTATGAGAATTTTAAAAAACATAAATTTTTTTTATGTAACACATATTCAATCTAACAATTCGTTATTTTTTTAGTGTTACATTGGTTTAATAACTCACAATTTTTTCGTGCATTTTCTGTTTAATACATTTTCAGCACTCGAATTATAAGTTTACACGATACTAGACTCGACACTATTCCAGTACCATAAAAGATTTGAGGTTGTTACTTTTTTTAGTTATTGCTTAGACCAGTTTTCTGCGTTGATCCACTTTTTTTCTAGCTGAACAATAAAAATCAGTCAATCTCTAGATTTTGATATTTCATTTAACTTTTTGTTAGCCTTCGTACAACAGAGTCAGAATTCAAAGAGAAACATCTTATTCCCATGTTTCATTACAGCTTCCTACTTAGTTATTCAAACACAGTTAACCGTTGGAATTATTAATATAATATTTCTAAAAAATTGATTCATGATTTTGTAACATACGAGACAGAACCAATTATCAAAGTTAATGAAATTGCATAATTATGCCCCCTTCTTTTAATAAAATATGGAATGGTTTTTTTTTTCACATAAATTATTTCTTGTAAACTAGTTACTGAATGTATATCCTACGCGTAACTTTGGGAAGAATTTTACCTTGATTTTTTTGTCTGTTCGTTTGGGCGAGTCCCGAGATTTAAAGTTAACAGCTACTAGACCATAGCAGGTTGAAATGTCTTCTTCAGTGCGTCCAACCAAAGATTAAGAGAAGACAAAAACTATAAACAAAAAGCTATAACAAGATATAATTAAAGAAGGATAGTTTCAGTGTTGGCAAGATGATCTGATGGTTTCTCATAGAGATATAGCTCCACCGGTTTAATGTATGTGCTCGCTATTCTGTGCGACCAAAAAAACCTAACACGTGAAAATAAACTTATCCATTAACTTATATCCCTCAAATTGAAGTTTCTCAGCAACCTCTGCTAACTAGTACTACTCACGGCGTCAGGGAACAAAATGAATGGGAGTTTTTAAGCGTGAGAACTACGTAAGGACGTGGCAGAAAAAAACTACACATGTAAACCTTTAAATAAAGACTTACATTTTAGGAGTTAACAAATAAATTATATCGAAGCTTTTAAACATAATCAATACGATAATTTGTACTGTAGATCTTTATTTTTACTATTAAACTATTGTACAGCTTACTGCAGTAGATTTTTTAAATATCATAATTGAATGATTCGCATAACTTCATGGTTACATAGTCGAATTATTGCTGAACTTACTGACTAAATTGAGTTAGTCAAAGATAACAAGATTACTCTTTATATTATATATTCCAAGTTTCTCGTCTCATTATCTCAAGGGATATATTATAAGATTGGTAAGGTTATTTTTTATTATGAACTTGAATACAGCATCGCTGCCATTTTACATCAAGCGTAATAAAAATAAAAATAAAATGTAATAAAACCAGTACAATTAATATACTAATACATTATTGAACTTAAAAATTCTTACTAACATTTCAACGTTTAAAAAACAATAAGTATTCCAAAAAAATCGGTTAATAAAGTAATGTCAACCTAATTATTTTGAAATGACAAATCGATTATACAAAATATTGATACACATTTAAAATTTAAAGAAACTGACTTTTCTTACAATATAATAAAACTAATTATTTGTCAAAGAAATTATAAAGGATACGTCGTAGAACTTAATTAGTTGAAATTGAATAAGTCCATCCCTAGTCCTTGTGACGCCATAAAGGAACGCACGTTGTTGTTCGGGCAAAGGCAGAAAGTCAGGCTTAATAATGTTTAATAACTTATGAATCATTAAAGAAAACTATTCAATTTGGTGAATTTTTATGTCATTGTTATTATAATTTACTTATTTGTCACCACATTATGATATTATTATACTATTATTATTATTATTATTATCTATTATTATATTATTATTATATTATTAATTCTTATTATTATTATTATTATTTATTTATTATTATTATTTATTTTATTTTATTATTATTATATACAATGCGGTGGTGGGATGGTAAGGATGTAAGCTTAATTCATACAGGATATTTAAAGTTTTTTTAAAATTATGATTTAATTTTATATTAAACTATTAAGCATAAGAAAAGGTACGTAATGTACCTTTGCAACAATATCATATAGATAGAGCTACAATGGCGCCAGATGATTTCAAGACATGATGATTGATGAAGTGAGATGGCCCGATGTCTATAGTCTCCCCCCCCCCCTTTCCAAAAAAATGCTGTCACGACGCCGAAATAGGAGTTGTAAAAAACTGCTAAAAACAAATAAACAATATATATTACACTAAATTTATTTCCATGTAAATAAATGCCCTGACATTTTCGGTAAAGTTTTCCAGACTCCGATGGAGTTGTTGTTGTTGTCTTTATTGCGAGAAACTCGGTAAAAAACCGAACCCGATGGGATCGTCTCGGCTGTATTTCAACGCCCCAAACATCGGCGGCTTATCAGGACAGGACACGGCACAGAAGGCGAAGACTGTGCCTCTCCTATGATCTCGCACAGTGGAGTGAGCGTCGGGTTCAGGAGAGTTACCAGGGCGGAAGACGAGGCTGGTATTTTAACGCCCCAAACATCGGCGCTTATCAGGACAGGACACGGCACAGAAAGTCGAAGACTGTGACCTCCTAATGATCTCGCACAAGTGGCGGAGCGTCGGGTGCAGAGAGTTACAGTGGCGGAAGACGAGGCTAATAAATTGATAAAGCTAAGTTGTTTCTATGTTTTGTTAATGAAGTAACTTAAATTCAACTCTTTTTTGTAAAATCCTAGTCAGAATTAGGAGTGAAGGTCCTATACAAAAGTCCGTCTTTGCGTGTGTCACATTTCATAAAAACATATAAACGATGAGGTCCGATCGACACGCGTATTTTGTTGCATTGCCATTCAACACAAGCATCTAAATAAGGAGCGGATGTTCAGGACCTGTCAAGTGAGAAAAAGGCAGGCAAATCTTTTAAACACCAAAAAAAGGACCTATTGAATTTAATCGAATTCAATTGTTTTCATTACTTTCAGTAATGTTTTATTACAGTTACACCAGTATATTTTCATGGAGTGGGGGGGGGGGGGGGAATAGTTTTGTTGATATATCAAACACAAGACGAAAATTTAAAAACAGAATTTTAACACATTTCATTTCACATTTAAGAAAAACGTACATATTATAAATTATTGCATTGTGTCGTGCAAATTATATCAAAATAGGACAATAGTACCTTAAAAAGAGCCAAAAAGGACCTTTACTCATGAAATGATGTAAATAGGTATTTTAAGGCAAAATAACATGCATATTTTTGGCATCCCTAACACTTGAAACATACTTAAAGGGGTATTCAACGGCTAAACTAAAAAAATATTTCATTCAGGCTAGCTAGTTATGAATTTAGAAATTAACAGAAAAATTATTGGGTCCACCATTGACCCCCAAAAAATTGTCAAACTTAATATTTTTCGAGCTATAGGTCCCATCGGCAAAAATCTACCATAAGAAAAAACATGGGGACGATCTTTATGCCCCGTGACCTTGGAGTATTTTGATCCAAAAAAATATTGGCCATTAGTGACGTACTCTACAGTCTTTTCTGTAAATCCTCTATATTTTGTTTTGTAATTTGGGCAAGTGGTTCAGTCAAAAAATGCAGATTACCAAGAAGGGGTGTGATTTTGGAATGCATACTTTTGCGAGTTTTTTACTTTTGTTTAGTTACCCATGTATATGTGTGCCCAGTTTCAAGACACGATGTTACAAAGGGCTATTTTAGATTGGTATGATGCTCTAGTATCTATGTGGAACAAAAAAGATGCAGGTTAAAGCCGATTTAAGAAATTTCCCAAAACGGCAATTTTCGCTATTTTCTGGATCAAAAAAATTGAAAAATTGATATAAAATCACAGTTACAAGATATAATTTTTTAAACGGTCATTTTAGTGTAGTATTATGCTATAGATTATGTGGTGAAAAATATTTTTTTGGGTTAATAGCCCCTTTAAAACTATTTTCCAGGCATGTATTTACCAATAGAAAAAAAGGAGATGTCCTGAACATCCTTTCCCTAATCATAAAGGATGTTTTAGTTACCCTGGGGGGCAAGGGGAACGGGAACAAATAATATGCCCAACACCGCCACCCTGTCTTCTCTACCCAGCGCCTCCACCAAAAAGTGGAGTACATTTTGGAAAATTATTTAGGTATTAAATTTTTTTCGACTTCTGCTGATTAGAGAGTATAGGATATGCGTATTAGGTAAATTCTGTTCACTCGGCCGACTAACACCAAAGGTGTTTGAAATTTTGATGTCACGAATGTGGAAATAAAGGACTCTCCAGTAACACATTTCTAAAATTTTAAAAGAATTATATATAAAAGAAATTAGTTTTCACGAATTTTGATTTTGTTTAAAAACTACAAAATTTACTATACTCATGTTTTTTCTGGCTAATTAAGGACATTTAAAAAAATCTATGACTGCAGGGCTGTCCATATGCTATTGACAACTTTGTAAAGTTTCATACATCGGATCGGAATCATCTTGGCCGAACGAATAGCTAATTGCAAACTGCCAAATGTGCCAACTGTGCTCCGGGACTGTTCCCTGTTTTGTGTACTCCCGTACCAGCCTGCTTGTGCTAGACAAATACACTTTAAATAATGTTATCATTTTTCAGGAATAATCACATTTTTAATGTAAGTTGTCTAAATAAATAAATAAATAAATAAAAATTATTTATAGAGTCTGCCCACTCAGTTATATAACTGATTTTCAGTGGGGGACTTTAAATCAAAGCGACCAAGCCAACCCTGCAGGCCCCGACGCAATCGACGATAGTGAGCGATAACCAACCAAAGATCGATATTTTTAATAGGAAAATATAGCAATCAGTGGTTTGGACAGTGCGAACACCCTCGACCAACGCCAGAATCAACAAGGCCGATTCAGAACAACTCTGAATTTATTATGTGCTTAGTTGCTAGGACGGCTCCAAAGTCCCCCGTTTAAAAGTCCCCCGTTTACAAACTCCTAAGACAAGAAACTGATGGACGTAAGTCCAAATCAGAAGTTAAAAAACTTCTGACTTAAGCGGGAATCGAACCCGGGACCATCTGCATTGGAAGCAGATACGCTAACAACAAGACCAACGAGCCACACACAAGACCAACGAGCCACACATCTGACAAACCATTTTTTCTATCAATCTGCTTTGCGTTATCGTCTGTGGCTCTGTCCTGGCTTCAAACCTCGTCTGTCTGGGCCAGACACGCTAACATAACATTATACCATATTTAATTGAATTATCAGACGTAATTTACCAAATGTCTGTACCGTTTTGCAAGAAGAAGTTTTATAACCAAAAACCTTTATTAATTAGTCATAATTCGTACGTTAAATGCTCTGGCGAGATAATAAAAGATTTGGGAAGTATGCACTGTTCGATGAATGAAATCTTGCGTTCGTGTTAAACGCTCTGTTTTGCTCACATGCGATGCTCGCCATGAGGACAGCTTCATAACTTAAGCTGTCATATTAATTACAGTGTAGGGAAATTAATATTAAACTTGAAAAGATTGCAGCTTCACGATAACACGGAGAAAAAATTCAAAAATTTTCACTAAAATTAAACCATTTCCGTTTTCTTAAATAAAAAAAATTTAAAAAACCATATTTTATTTTATAGTTGGTACACCGGTTTAAAACCCATTTCGTGAGAGCTCCACATTTCGTATAATAATTTATACATAAACAATGTAAAATTATAACAGAAATTCGCTTTTTAACACATAGGCGGGCGGTTACGGCTCATAAAGTCCCCACCACAAATGTGAGTTTATAGTGGTGTGCAGCAGATTAAGGAAATTGATAGCGGCGCTCAGTAGCTCCAAGGGTAACGGTACTTTCTTGTAGGGGCGTGCTTTGGGGCATCTGGGGTGGCAAGTTCAAGGTCATTGTGACTTTCCCAAAATCGGGGTAAAAAAGTGTGTACGAAATAGTTCAGGCCACCGATTGATTGATTTCTGTTGGTCAGGATGAATGTTAGTTTTGATGCGATGCTAAACGGGACAATAAGAGATAATAAATGTGAAATTATGAGAAGAATGTGAGTGGTGCCCAAACAAACAATAAGTAAAATCTCAAATGCATTTTAATTTTATTTTTTTGGCTGATAATGATATTATTCCGACATTTCTTGTGGGTAACGACGATCACTATCATACATTCGGTATGTACTAGGAAGCTTCGCAAACGCTTTTTTAGTCGCGTTGATGGATGAGCTTTTTAATAATAAATGTTAATATTAATTTAAAATAATAACAACATATTAACACGGCCCATACAAAAACATCATTAGGTCTGTTGGATCTTTGATTGTTTGTAACAAGGCTGTGAGTAAGGTATAAAATCTCCTGTGAAGTTTTCATACAAGGCTTGAGAAAGGTCTAAAATCTATATATATTTTCGTGCTATTTGGGTGGATTTTGACCAAACGGGTGGGGCTACAACGTTTTATATTTCACATGGGCATTAAGGTTAGGGTGGATGTAATGACTTTGAAAGAAAAAGTTGAAAAAGTTAGCCAGAATTTATAGAAAGGTTTTTAAAATTTAACACTCAAAAAACTGAAATTAAAACCTTATTTTTATAGACTCTGGCTAAACTGTTTCCAACTTTTTCTTTCAAATGTCAATACATCACCGTTACCTTAATGTGCATGTGAAATATGAACGTTGTAGCCCCACCCGTTTGGTCAGAATCGGTCCAAATGTTACGAAAATATCGCACTAAAAATCGAAAAAAATCGTAAAAGTACGATATTCATGAGAAATATTTCTTCGATTGTACCCAAAAACGTGTCTAAGTTCAGAGAAAACGACGGTCCCCTCCAATTTTCATCAAGATCGCATATGCCGTTTGCCCGGTAGAGAGCGAACAAACAGACGGAAAAACAAACAAAAAAAACAAACAAAAAAACACCCGAGCTAAATTTTTTGGGGAGTCGGTGGAATTGAAGTCATCGCTTCGCTCATCCAACCAAAGACAAAGCCAAACTACTGATAAACGTATCAAAATAGCTTCATTGATATATTAACTAGGAAAACGCTAAAGTCCCGCCGCGTTGATGGATGAGGTGTTTAAGTTGTTAGTTTGCGTAGGATATCTTTACTTTTGCAAATGCTTTGTTTTGCTACCTACGCATTGTAAGTGATTGTTGTCAAATTTCTTTTGTTACCTGTCAATTGGTATTATTTACCGTAAAAACTTATATTAAAAGCTTTATTTCTATGGATTCTGGCTAACTTTTTTAACTTTTTCTTTTAAAAAAGGGACTACATCACCATAACCTTAATGTCCATGTATAAAATGAACGTTGAAGGCCCACCGTTTGGTCAGAATTGGCCCAAATGGCACGAAAATATCGTACTAAAAGTTAAAAAACTTATATTTAAAGCTTATTTCTATAGATTCTGACTAACTTTTCAACTTTTTCTTTCAGAAAGCAATACATAACCATTACCTTAATGTCCATGTGAAATATGAACGTTGTAGCCCTACCCGTTTGGTCAGAATCGGCCCAAATGTCTCGAAAATATCGCACTAAAAATCGAAAAAAACCCCGTAAAAGTACTATATTCATGAGAAATATTTCTTCAATTGTACCCAAAAACGTGGTACGTCTAAGTTCAGAGATTTCGAAGGTCCCCTTCAATTTTCATCAAGATCACATATGCCGTTTGCCCGGAATCGTGCGAACAAACAGACAAAAAACTACAAAAACAACAAAAACAAACAAACAAAAAAACAACCGAGCTAAAGTTTTTGGGGGGTCAGTGAAATTGAAGTCTTCGCTTCGCTCATCCAAAAATACTACTTGAGAGCATCAGTCTCTTCGATTCCCGCTTGTGTCAATTGTACCTGAAAGTTTGTTTCACTGCTTTATCAATAATCCATCCGAACTTCACTGTTACATGCAAACACATCCATTAACAAATAATTTACTTTTTTTTCAAGGGTGCTATACTCACGTCAAGTGGAAGTGTGTAAATAAGAACATCGACTTACTTGCCCCAATCCCCATAATATCACAAGAAACTCAGGAGTGCATTTTAAAATGCTTTTATACAACATTTTGTTCATGATTACATTTTTCAAAGTAAAAAACAATATTTAACACTTAATTGTCTCCGTTTTCAGAGAAATGATTGTTTTATCTGGAATTTCTATGAGTATACGAATAGTGTTGATATGAATATTGCTGACTACTAGGAAAACGCTAAAGTCCCGCCGCGTTGATGGATGAGCTTTTTAAAGTTTTTAGTTTGCGTGGGATATCTTTACTTTTGCAAGTGCTTTGTTTTGTTGCCTACGCATTGTAGGTGAATGTTGTCAACTTTCTTTTGTTTCTTGTCAATTGGTATTATTTACCGTAAAAAACTTATATTAAAAGCTTTATTTCTATGGATTCTGGCTAACTTTTTCAACTTTTTCTTTCAAAAGGTACTACATCACCATAACCTTAATGTCCATGTATAATATGAACTTTGTAGCCCCACCCGTTTGGTCAGAATTGGCCCAAACGGCACGAAAATATCGCACAAAAAATCAAAAAACTTATATTAAAAGCTTTATTTCTATAGATTCTGGCTAACTTTTTCAACTTTTTCTTTCAAAATGTACTACATCACCATAACCTTAATGTCCATGTGTAATATTAACGTTGTATCCTAACCCGTTTGGTCAGAATTGGCCCAAATCGCACGAAAATATCGCACAAAAAATCGAAAAAAATCGTAAAAGTACGATATTCATGAGAAATATTTCTTCGATTGTACCCAAAAACGTGGCAAGTCTAAGTTCAGAGATTTCGAAGGTCCTGTCAAATTTTCATCAAGATCGCACATGCCGTTTGCCCGGTAGAGAGCGAACAAACAGACGGAAAAACAAACAAAAAAAAAAAACAAAAAACAAAAAAACACCCGAGCTAAATTTTTTGGGGGTCAGTGAAATTGAAGTCTTCGCTTCACTCGCTTCGCTCGCTACGCTCATCCAATGATATTGTATAAGCACTAAATTATTTAGAAACAAATAAAGTTTTAAACTTCATTAGTCGCATCAAAAATGGCAATGTTATCAATAAATTTCACACCAAATCATGTACTACCCCCCCCCCCCCCTACAACGCCAATTGCAGATGTTGGTACGCCTATCATTATCCACCTCAATCTGGCGGTGTGCACGGCGGCTCTACCATACATTGGTTGGCGGTGAGGGGAGAAGAGATCTGACATCTACAAAACCTCAACCTTACGCTCACTGTCACAGAAATTTTCGGATAATGATCCTTCCAAACTCTCGCGCTCACCCCGGACAATATCAGAAGCCATACCACCCTTACAGGGATAAATCAAATGATATATGTGAGGACGCCAAGTAACTTATCAACGCTAACGAGGGTAAAAGTGATCATATATATTGCGTACGGGTAGAATCAGATTGTCGTTGAGTTTAAAAAAAAAGGGTGAAGAGCTTCTGTTGACGGTTTCTCCTAGCTTCCAGTTAGGTTTGATTCAATGGCGATACGGATTTTTTAAATTATGTTTCGAGATTGAGTCGATATGGAAGTTATGTATTATACGATTAGATTGAAGAAATTAGGAATAATATCATCGGTAGTAAAATGGGGATTCGATTCCAACCCCAAAGTTTAAACGACGCCAATTCGTTAAGGCTTATAGCAACACTATTACAAAATAAAACAAATAGATTGAACTGTAAAGGACAACAAACCAACCACCCCTGTGCTGTCTATTTGGACATCATCAAACTAAAAGCTTGCAAATTTATAACAGTGAAAGAGAAAGAAACTACTCAACAGCTAAATTTGCTATTTAAGTTTACTGATGTATATTAAAAAAATGTTCCCGAACAAGATTTGAATCCGGATTCGGATACGGTTTGGATTGGAGTAACTCGTGTACCCGGGTATCTGATGTCGCCCTTAGAAATAACGATGACTCAAAATAAGCGAATTAAAAATTACTTCTCTCCCTCTCTCTTTCCTTCTTGACAAAATAATTTGTTTTATTGTTTAAAACATTTGTGTTTGATTTCACGAAATGAATTGATGATGTGAATTCATTTTAACGACAATTCGTTTTTATTATTTATTTCGTGGCCACATTACAAGAGGACACAATATGTCCCACAAGTTCCATGTTTATCAAAACAATGTATTAAACAACACCCAACACAATACAAAACAAAATTAATAACACACAGATAACAGGTGACTATAAAAGTAATAAACATGGATGTATGTGTGTAGTGTTGTATTTATATTTGAGTGTATGATTGTTACTGAGTGTGAAAACATTATTTCATGAATGCCATTTAATTTTGGACTAATTAACAAATACCAGCAGCAAACCCATTGAATTATTATATAATTTATTTTATTTATTTATTTATTTATTTTTATTATTATTATTTTTTTTTATATATATATATATATATATATATATATATATATATATATATATATTATATACTTACTTGGCTTGGTCGCTTTGATTTAAAAGTCCCCCACTGAAAATCAGTTATATAACTGAGTGGGTAGACTCTAAATACAATTTATTATTTATTTATTTATTTTATTTACAACATAAATAATTCAATACTACTATTTTACTTGTGAGGACCGTAATTAATTGAGTGAACGGGCAAATTATTGTTGGATTGAAGATGAAGAGATAAAGAAACATAATTAATACATGTGATTTTAAGATCAATCAAACTATAATTATCGTTGCCAATGGGAAATTTCACAACGTAACCATTGACGTTGCTTTCACTCCTAACTCATTGCATTTTCCAACATCTAACCAGATCTTATGTAAAATTGCCTCATGTTTCACGCACAACGAGATCTCCCCAAGCAAAAAAATCAATTAAAAAATAAAAAAATAAATAAATAAGTAATATGTAGCTCGCGAGTCAAATGTTTTATGTCCCTGTTTCTGATGCAGTATCTCAAGGGTTCGATAACCCGCTTCCGGCAGAAGTTTTAAACTTTTATCCACGGTCTCAAAATCCATCATGGCTGGGTACGTGTAAACGGAGACTTTGAAACAGTCCTAGCAACTAGCAACGATACACATAATAAATTGTATACAATTGCTTCAAATAATAGCCGTGTGTTGATTTTGTTGTCGCCCGCGGTTAGATCGTGCCCAACCACTTGGTTGTTATTTACTATTTCAATATACCGATCTCTTGTTTTCCAGTTTTCGCGCGTCGATTGAGTCGGGACCTTCATGTGCATTTTGTTATTTTTACTTTTAATTAGTTTACTTTATGATCATTTCTATACGTTTGAGAATAATATGCAATTACTCATAAGTACAAATTTTGTTGTCAGCTACTGTTTCGGGATGCGCCACGACTAATTTGGCTATTTGGTCAACAATCGCACGAAAACCCAATGGTTCACACTCAATATATATACAAACTTTGAAGGCTTGTTAGTTTTCAAAAGATCCAGCACGCTAAATTGTCTTGGTCTGAGGGAAAAGGTGGAAACGGTAGGAGGGTATAATCCCACACTGAAATTAATATATCTGAAATATATTTTTTAAAAATACGTTTTCAAATATATTATTGATATATTTCACGAATATATTCTAGATACACAAGAATTGGCAGCTTTAAGGATATGTGAGATATATGTTAGAGATATATTTTAAAAATATTTTACATATAAATCAAATGTATCTCAAATATAAAAGTGGTGCCATATATTAGACACATATGTTTCATACACGGCAGCAATATATTTTTGGTATATTTTAAGGGTATTATTTCATATAATATATTTATATTTTACTACGAATCACACAATATACTATAAATATATTTGAGATATAATTGGTCAACATATATTTTTTGATGTAATGCAAATATATGTTGTACATATTACAAATATATTTTGACGTTATATCACAAGTGCATTATTAATGTATTTCGAGAATATATTCTAGATACACAAGAATTGGCAGCTTTAAGGATATGTGAGATATATGTTAGAGATATATTTTTTAATATTTTACATATATATTAAATGTATCTCAAATATAAGGTGGTGCCATATATTTGACACATATGTTTCATACTTTCAGCAATATATTTTTGGTATATTTTAAGGGTATTTTTTCATATAATGTATTTATATTTTTACCAAAATCAAACATATAGTATCTATACATTTGAGATATAATAAGTCAAACATATATTTTTGGTGTAATGCAAATATACGTCGTACATATCACAAATGTATTTTGACATTATATCACAAGTGCATTATTAATGTATTTCGAGAATATATTCTAGATACACAAGAATTGGCAGCTTTAAGGATATGTGAGATATATGGTATGAGATATATATTTTTAGATTTTTACTTATATGTCAAATGTATCTCAAATACAAAAGTCTTTCCATATATTTGACACATATGTTTCATACATTGCAGCAATATATTTTTTGATGTAATGCAAATATATGTCTTAATAATAAATTTTTTTTTATTTTTTCACTAGTATACTCTACCCCAACCTACATATATATATATATTAATTTTAAGGTATATATTTTAGATGTGCCAGAAATATATTCTAGATTCACTTTAAAATATATTTTAGATATATTTACGGTTTTTAAAGGTTCAAGTTCTGGTTCTACAAGACAATATTTTGTTTAAAATCTTATAGGTTCGTACGAATATACTACCTTAGTATATGGAAACTACTTCTGGCTTGGGTACGTGCGAATAATATACTACCTTAGTATATGGAAACTACTTCTGGCTTGGGTACGTGCGAATAATATACTACCTTAGTATGAAATCTGCTTCTGGCTCGGGTGTATTTATTGACTTGTATGACAACTTCGTCTGGATCGGGATCTGACTGCTGGCGTATGTCTTACCTGTAGTTTAAATAAGCGTCTGGTACGGTTGTATTATCGCATGCGTTTGTATTGCTCTTACTTACCAGCATAGGTCTTACCATCTCAGCAACGCATCTGCGACTAATAGGTTAAAGCAGTAAAAGATAGAAAAGTAACGGTCGACATTCATTTCAAAATTTAAACGGGTTTCCCCCCCCCCCCTTGGACCAGTGCATTGTACACCCTCGCTCGCTGAACCACTGGCGCTAGGTCAGACAAAGAAAGGCTACTCCGTTCTCTCTGTCTCTCTCTCCCTTTCACGCGGGTGAATTAGGGGATAATTGCATAGTACCTGTTCCCGGCAAATTGAATGTAGAATTCCAGGCCAGTGATAAACATTTTCAAGTTCTAAATACACACATATCACAATTTTGTAAAAGGCTTCCGCACATTATTGATACATAAAATAAACTTGTTCTTAAAATATTGTTCTCATATCGCCCCCATAGCATTCGTCCCCGCATCAGGTATCTCTCATCTTGCTGACATCCTGCCCTTTAGAACGGGATGTACACTTTAATTATTCTTTCAATACATGTTTTTGTAAATACTACCAAATTATAAATTTAATGACGGAATATAGAAGGGCCGTAGCTATTGTAAAACACACAAAGTTTATATAGCTGCTTATAAAAAGTTCGGATTGTTCATAGTGTTGATTTTACAACTTAGTAATCGTGTATTTATTTTTAAACTTTACAATCTTTGAAGCAGTTCTTTTACTAAAAAAACCCCCAAAGTTAAGTTATATATCAAAAAGTTATTTTGAAAAAAACTACTAAAAAGTTATAGTTATATAATCAAAGCTACAAAATATTCGAAGTTATAAAAAATTTGAAAATGTTCTAAGTCATTCTATAAAATATTACATTTCTTAGTGTTATTTTTAAAAAAAAGAAAAACAATATCCATAGTTCTTTTAGGGATTTTATGAAGCAGTCAACATATAAATCCAAGTATTCATGTTGTATATAAAACATTTTAAATGCGTAATGTAATTTATTCTATTAAGAATATATATGTGACTTATATTTAATGAGTGGGCAATTATAATTACCATACCCAAGATATATTTCTACGCATGCTTTTATGAAGCTGTCAATATATATCTCCAATATACATCTTGTATATAATTACATTACAAATGTGTAATGAACTTTATTCTATATTTAGAATATATCTGCCATATAAATCTAAAATGAGTGGGCAAATATATTTCACACATACCCAAGATATATGTCCTCGCAAGCATTTCCGAAGCGGTAAACATATATCTCTGAATATCTTGTAAATAATTACATTATAAATGTGTAATGTACTTCGTTCCATATTAGGAATATATCTGCCATATATATCTAAATGAGTGGGCAAATATATTTCACACATACTTTGAGATATATGTCCACGCATGCATTTACGAAGCTGAAAACATATATCTCTGAGTATACATCTTGTATAAAAAAACATTATAAATGTGTAATGTACTTCATTCCATATTAAGAATATATATATACTATATATATCTAAATGAGTGGGCAAATATATTTCAATCATACCCAAGATATATGTCTACGCATGCATTTACGAAGCGATCAACATATATCTCTGAATATTCATCTGGTATTTAATAACATTATAAATGTGTAATGTACTTCGTTCCATATTAAGAATATATCTGCCATATATATCTAAATAAGTGGGCAAATATATTTAACATATTCCAAGATGTATATTTTTGTCTTTTATTTTGGTTGTCTACTTATATCTCTCTAGGATATATCTTTGATACACTAAAATTATATATGTTTTGTGTACTTTGGTTTATACTTAATATGTATCTACCATATAGTTCCAAAATGTGTTTTAAACATATTTGTCTTATTTTAAAGATATATGTTAAAACTATTTTTAAATTTATTTTCTAGATATATGTGTCAAAATATGTTTTAGATAAACGAATTTTACAAAAGTGTTTTATACCATTTTACATACTTGTGATATATGCGCAATATATATATTATTGGTGCATAAATACAATTGACATATATTCACGGTATATGACTCAATTTGTATTTAGAAATATATTTCTGAAATATATTTAAAATGTAATACTATTATAAATTTGTTTGCAATTCTTGTGTATTTCTAACATATCTACCATATATTCCCAAATAAGTGCACGCATGTAAAGCACATATATCTTATATGTATCTTATATATGTGTGTTAAGAATATATTTTACAACATATTGACAAGTATCTGTCAATATGTAAAAAATACATACTCGGTATATTGTAAATAAATTTAAAATATATTTCAACTTAAAGTGGTAATTATATTTCATACGTATATGTGAATATATATTTCCATATTTCTAAAAATATATTCAAGCATCAAGTAATTAAAATATGTTTTTGTTACATATATCGCAGATATAGCTTAAAATATAATGGAAAATTAAAAAATATATTTGCCACATATTTGGCACGTATCAAATGTATTTTGAAATATATCTGCGATATAAAATTTTCAGTGTGGGATGTATTTCACTCCAGCTAACAAAGCCGACTTCTTCATCGATATCATCATCTATGATCAATTCGTTGAATCGTGTTTGTTGCTTCTTTATTTTTTAATTATGGTGACAGATTAGTTTTAAACAGCAAACACAGTCGTAAAGCTACATCTCACACTTGAGTAGTGTCATCTGTACAAGAATTGCAAAATATGAATACACAAAACACAACATATTCTAGCAAAAATTTGGCATAATTTTGCAAATTTATAAATCACCACATTGTAATCTTTGGTAAAATTTACGCTTATTTTGGAGTTAATAATATTGTTCATGTTTTATGACTATCCAATAATATACTAAGCCATACTTATGAGATACTTTCTCAAAGAGTTAAAAGTCTTGAATAATCTTGAAACTAAAAAAAACTCGCCTCTGTAAGATAATTTTACATAACCCAGACCAACTGTACCTAAA
>JAMZAV010006567.1:0-37244 GCA_024449915.1 Sweltsa coloradensis
ATTTCCGGGTCCTTTTAAAAATAGCCCTCGGCATCTTTTAAAATTCTCCTATCTGAACATACCTAGTTAGTCCCCTAAAACACTTTTTTAAATCGATGTGTCCCTCAGGGGGCACCCTAAAAAAATTTTAATTAAATTTGACAAATTTTAAATGTGTCCTATTTCCTACATAATTCTTACGTTTTTTACATTTTATATTTAATTTAGTTTTATATTGACTTCTAATATTTATTATTGTTGTATGCTAATAATTTTAGTTGGTCGAAGCTACTTGATAGCGAGCTATAGTGGGCCAAATACTTTTCGGACAGCTTCACTATCGCAATGTCTGTAACGTGACGGCACAATATTAGTGTGTGGGTTGTGGGGGGGGGGGGTGGGGGCAGGGTATGGGGGATAGGGGGGTCCTTTCATCTCGCGTGGGTCTTCGCGTCGCGTTGATTGCGTACTGCGTAGGTACACGACGTTTTGACGCCGATGATGATGATGACGTAGGCAGAGTAGAACAGTCGGAGTAATCTCAACAACAATGAGATGTATGTAACAGCTAACGAGGGAAGAGGATTCCTTTGAACTCCTTGCGGTTACAGGAGCATACAGATGAGGAGAGAGTGGGGGGACGGGGGGTTGAAGAAGGACGGAGGAGGTTGAAAAAGTCGAATTAATATTATGTTTGCCAAGCATTTTGAGTTTTGACGTATTGATTGTTTACGGTGTTATCATCTTGTTTCCTATATACAGTTCTTGCTTTTCGTAAAAATATTATGTACACCATGTTATTGTCAGATATTCGAATCGGCTAATAAAATTTTAATTTATTTTTATTATTTTGATATCCTTCTTTTATCAAAACGTGAGTGTTATGGTTTAAATCAAATAGTTATGCATGTATTTATTTCATGAATATTTCATACAATTTCTTTTTCTTTTTTTGAGCGCTACATTTGCATGGAGTGGGAAATTTTACATCAGCGTCATAACCAGAAGCTTATAATTGGCATGAGCTTTGCAGAGTTGTCAAGACTATTGTTACTTACAGTAAACGTATAAGTCATTAAAAATAAACACAATGTGACAATGTAATCATGCACGACTAAAATCAGTTATATAACTGAGTGGGTAGACTCTAAACACAATTTATTTATTTATTATTTTAAGTTTATTTGACGTAATCACTGTAGAGACCTAAACAATTTTTGTTTAGAAAAGTTATATTCCCTGAATTCTTTAATCGTGTTTCCAAGACATGTTGTGTACAAAATTTCATTCATTTACGATGTTAGTCGGCAAATATATTGAAAACGAATCAGTTTCTTTTAATTATAATAATAATAATAATAATAATAATAATAATAATAATAATAATAATAATAATAATTATAATAAAAATGAAAATAATAAAAATAAATAAAAAGCGATTCTGTTCTGACCATTGATTCTTGAAAAATATGTTCTTTTTTTTAAATGTTAAATTTCAAACAAAATTTTTCGCGTTTTTTATTTTTTTATTTTTCGTTTAAAACCCCTGTTGCCAAGCGTGCTCCTCTTCAGGGGTGTTTTTGCTACATTATTATTTTTGAGTTGGAATAATCGTGAAAGTGGAATGTCTGTAGGTGAGCACTAAACCCCTTGAATTTGCATTGACGATATTAAAAGAGAATTTCGTTAAAAACTTTGAGTCAAGATTGAGGGTGTCCGGGATTCGGGACCATGGACACCCCCAATAAAAGTCTCACACGTGACAAATTAACCACTACCTTGGTCCAGTCGAAAGCCATTTCTCTCTTTGCACAACAAAAAAAAACAGAAATCGTGTTTGCAGGTCGTTTGATGAAAACCAACCAAAAATCTACGGGGAAATCACAATATCGATTCTCTATTGTATAGACTATAGATACTCGGAATGCGCAAGCAATAGACAAAAGAGCATCGTTTATAAAAAAACATCCCTTCAATTTCCTGGTGATTGTTTGCTGTACCTCGACGTAATACGTCATCCATCTTGGATCGATTGTGTTCCAGGAACTGTTCCTGTCAACGCCTCGCTCATCAACCCAAACGAGCGCGACAGATTTTATCGGAAGTGTTTTCGAACGCTCGTCATCAGTATTCGATTCCGTTCTGGATATGACAGATTCTTGCAAATACTACCACCCGAAACATAAAATACGAAATTAGGGCGCAAACTTCAAATACTTAAGGCCGGCTAAATTGTAAAGTTAGTTTGGAAATTAAGTGTAAATAAAAAGACGTAAAATTTTAAAAGACAATCATTTCTTTTATTTCAAACATCGAACATTGCATGGTTTTTATTTGCGTGTCGTTGGCGTTTAGTTCGGAGCTTTCCACTAAAAATAATTCTATATATCAAAGTGATAGCTTGAATGTGATAACTTACTATAATAAAAATATTTCAACAACATAAAAAGATGGAATAAATACATGCCCCCAGAGAGAGTTCAATAAAATATAATAGTTGATGTGTACTTTTTTTCATGATCTGTTTATTAAGTAGCGTGTTCCTATTTTGAGTACTACTGTACGTACCCATACTTGTAAAATGCACAGCATAAACACGTTAAGAAATAGCTTCATCATCGACTGCCTATCATTGGCTTATAAACTAAATGCAGGATTTTGTATGCTAATAATAAATACTTACTAGGGAAACCCCAAAGTCGTTGTAAGACGAGTGAGTGACCTATGTGTTGAGTACCCGGTAACATTCCTTTTTTCCCTCTACCCTAGGCCTCCCTAGCCTATCATAGGCTACAGTGGAGCATTATGGCCTAAACTATGACCTAAACTTAAATACCCTACTATTTATACGAATATTATAATCAAACTTAAATGCAAATGTTCCCGCGTACTCAACACATGACTCTCTCACTCGTATAACAACGACTTTGTCGTTTCCCTAGTCGAGTTGGCTAAAGCGCCCTTATAGCCGAAATGTGGGAGACGTGGGTTCAATGGTCGGGAAAGATTTTGTAATTTCTGGATTGTATTTTTGGATGAGCGAAGCGAAGACTTCAATTTCACTGACCCCCCAAAAAATTTAGCTCGGGTGTTTTTTTGTTTGTTTGTTTTTTTTTGTTTTTTTTTTTTTTTTTTATTGTATTTTTGTCTTTTTGTTCGCTCTCTACCGGGCAAACGGCATATCCGATCTTTATGAAAATTTGACAGGAATTTCGAAATCTCTGAACTTAGAGCTGTATTGTTTTTGGGTACAATCGAAGAAATATTTCTCATGAATATCGTACTTTTACGATTTTTTTCGATTTTTTGTACGATATTTTCGTGACATTTGGGCCAATTCTGACCAAACGGGTGGGGCTACAACGTTCATATTATACATGGACATTATGGTTATGGTCATTTAGTACCTTTTGAAAGAAAAAGTTGAAAACGTTAGCCAGAATCTATAGAAATAAAGCTTTTAATATACGGTTTTTGATTTTTTGTGCGATATTTTCGTGCTATTTGGGCCAATTCTGACCAAACGGGTGGTGTTTCAACGTTCATATTACACGTGGACATTAAGATTATGGTGATGAAGTACCTTTTGAAAGAAAAAGTTGAAAAAGTTAGCCAGAATCCATAGAAATAAAGCTTTTAATATAAGTTTTTTACGGAAAATAATAACAAATTGACAAGAAACAATAGAAACTTGACAACAATCACCTACAATGCGTAGGCAGCAAAACAAAGCACTTGCAAAAGTAAAGATTTCCCACGCAAACTAAAAACTTAAAAAAAGCTCATCCATCAACGCGGCGGGACTTTAGCGTTTTCCTAGTTTAAATTATTAAACATGCTTTGAAATGCATATACCGCAGTGTAGTCCATCATCTGTGACAATACTATGGAAAACATAGCCAGTACGAAATACGTGAAAATATTGGAAGGTTTGCTCAATCTACGAGCGGAATTTGGGGGTACCTTGACGTCCAGCATTCGATTAACCTTGGACACGGCATTTCACAGCCAGGTAAATAACAAACAAAAAATATTATTTCAAAATGAAAATCATTGTCGTTAAAATAATTCCTATACATTTCAACGTATTTTTCAGTTTTGTATTTCTTGCAGGTTTAAATCGCAACGGATTGCGCTCATTTTGTTAGCAGTTCTCAGTTACCTGGTCACGGATGTCTGGTTAAAATTTCAGTTCAATCTATTAGGCCGTTCGGCCGTATGGGACCGGACAGACAGACATTTAACATTTAACAGAATTAATCACGACCAAGGCCCGATCGAGTAGCGTTGTAGACTACGTTCGCTGCGCTCACTCGTCTAATTATTCCGGAACATTTGAATGCATTTAAAAAGTGTTCGTGACGACGAAAAAAGTGTTAAAAGCGTTCTGTCTCGATCACATTACATCTACTTGTAGGCCTATGTAACAGCGGGTAACAGATAAGCACCAGTTCAGGAATAGCAAAATAGAAACATATAAAATAGTATTTCTTTATTTTAGGCGGTATAAGCACATGGCATGCCGTGTATTTCATCTATCCGTTTCTTAATTTTATTTTAGGTTTAACGTTCTGCAAACGAACTTTAATTCAAGTAGCATGCACTTACAGGTTGTACTTTGATGCTTAGACTAAGTTCGTAAAATTGGCTTCACGTACAAGTCTTTACTTTGTAAAATAGGATTCCGATATTTAATAATAATATGGTTATGAAAATACACTAGAATTTAAAAAATAAATTATGTGGTTGTATAGTTGTGCCTTGTGGTCGAGTAACGATGAAAAAGTGCAATCATAGCATTTATTCGACGATCTGTTGATTAAAGATTCTCTCGCCCTTTATTGGTAATTCCCGTAGGCATACACACTTCTTGTTAACATGTACATCCATATGGAAAAATACTGAAAATACCACCGTAAAAGCTCTTTCTTGCGAGGGCGAGGACGGGCGAGGGGGGGGACAACCATGCAGTCCATTGCATTTCTATATACAACGATCTTTTGTCTATTGTCTCTAAATTCGTCCCAGAATGTATTTTTTCACAGTCATCATTCAAAAAAAATATGATAATGTCATTCGGAGAAATTATTACCCAATTGGAAGAAAATGGGACCATGTTTTGGGACACAAACAAAACTAATCCGGTTCAACGGATGGATTTCTTGCATCAGAGCTACGATCAGAACCCATACACCATTGATATTAAACCCCATTGTAGGCTAGATTAGCAGTGTCAATACTCTGAACAGGCGGCGAGCGTTAGCAAATTGAAGAGTCGAAAATCAAGTTCAAGATGGCGATTTGGTCGTTTAATTTATGCTTTTTTAAAGCAATAAAATAATTATTTTACTGGATTGTGTGATATGGTTTTAGTGTGCAGCATGATATTGAACTAACAGAAACAATAAGAAGTATTGCGTAAGAGGGAATTTAGTAATCATTTAATGTTAAAGGATAGTATGCAAACCTGTCAAACTGGCGGCCATCTTAAAAAAATATTCGGTCTACAAATCGCTCCATTTAATTAAACATGCAGACTGGGAATTCAAGATGGTTATTATGTTACGGAAGTGGACCACCGATGCTAATCTAGCCGAAAGTAGTAACTATCAATGACCAATATCTTATGAGAATACACATGGTGACAAGACAATGCTGATTTTACTTGGTAATGGGAACCAATATGGTTGTCGACAATCAGCATGAATTCTGGCCACAAAACACATTTAAGCATTAACTTGAGGACTACACGTTTTGGTCATAGGAAATAATCGAAAAACTACTTTAAAAAGTTATAAAAAATGTCACAAGTACAACCTTGTTAATAAAACCAGGTCTCAATATCAGTATTTGAATCAAAATCCGTTGAAAAAGGTTGGATAACAGAAAATATGGACAAATGTTAGAATCGAAATTGGTTAAATATGTTTAATTCATGATTTTCCATATTTAAATTATGAAAATGGAAAGAAGAAGAAAACTTTTAATTTTTATCAGATCCAAGAGAAAACAGTATTCTGGTATATTCGAAAAAATACCAATTCTAACGTGATTAAAATACGGCACGCACCAAATGAGTTTGAGATAATCACCGCCGGCTGGTATGTAATAACCAAAGTTCAAGGCTTCATAATATGGGTCGAGGTGAGTGAGATTGTGAGGAAAATTAATACCCGAAACCTCTAGCATTTTAGATTAATTCTTGGAATCTTGTGATACACGAGAACGCCTGCCCACGACCCGGCGAACCATCTCGGTAACAGCGAAAATATTTTCAATTTTCAAAAAGCGACAAGTGAGGTTCTTCAAAGCAATAGACGGCTCAAGGGCTGGTAAAATCATCAATTAATCCCCATGGGGTAAACTGTGGCTTGCGTTGATACCATTCGAGAAGAGATTGCAAATTTTCTCTGGGCAAAACTTTTAAAATTAAATGTAGGTTCTGTAAAACAAAATTTAAGGACGAAAAAGTAAATAAACTATATATATTCGTTATAAAAATTTAAGTGTCTGATGATATTTTCTGTCGACGTAACAAAGGCTGCATGCTGTCTCAATTCTCCAGGCACTTGAATTATATAATATATAATATCAACTCGTTTGAATACTACCTCCGCTACAAAACAACTCGGATCAATAAAAATTTCAAATATATTCGTATTCAGAGTATACCCACTCGGTCACCTAACGGATTTTCATTGGGGCACTCTAATAGGGGCCCAGACCAAGCCAACCCTGTCGGCGCTGACGCCATCGGTGATTGTTAAATGCTTGATTGTCAGCGTGTACAAATAAAGGTTTATTAAACATAATTTTTGTTGCAGATAACTCCCTATTTGTTTGTATAAAAAGCATCCAATTGACCTTAGCTAGCGGAGACAAATGGACTATTGCGTCTCTCGATGCATTGGTGTTTGACATATTTTAATAGATCAGGAAACAAATTTCGAGAGACCTTAGATAACTTTAGTGAAGAGTCAAGATCATACTAGTTAACACTAATACCCAATCACTCACACAATTGTCATCATTCACAATCAATTCACACTCCGGACTCGCCATCATTATTGTACTACATATATTTAGGTTACTATGTGTAATGTTCTGTGAATTTTTTTGTGTTTTTTGTATTGAGATTGTTGCGTATATTATTATTGGTTTGTATATTGTATTATTGTATTATTATGTATTAATTAATGTGTATATTTGTGCTGGTGATAGGACACTCTGTGTTGTGGGGCTAAGCTCTAATTCTTACCAACAGCAATGTGATTGTTAAAATCTCATGTGGAATAAAATAATAAAAATAAAAATTAAATTAATCCTTCAAGTTTAGTCCTTTTGAAAGTGTTTGATCAAAACCAGTTTCTGGGTTTATGGCTTAAATGGCTTGAAGTGATACTTTTACCGCTATGAAAAATTCGTAAGCTTCTTTCATTCCGTGTTAGTTTATATGCAAATAGGCATATGTAACAAGAAAATATCAAGTAAAGCTTCTTAAATAAATAAACAGAAGGACGAAGAAGAAAAGAATAATGTTTTGGTGGAGGTGCCGGGTGTCAAATTCAAATAAGCAACCCCCCCTTTACCCCAGGGGCACCAAAAACATTTCTGTTATCATCACCTTGTAAGGGAAATGGAACAATTAAAACGCATAGCAACGGACGTCAAACTTGGTTTTAATCGTGAGACAGGTCACACGCGCTCATCGGACTGAAAAGATAAGTGATGATTAGATAAGAGCTATGCTCAGTAATCCTCACAACATGACCACAATGTAGTAATATTTTTAGACAGAGTAAGCGGTATTCGGTTTTTCGCTTCTTCTTGAAAGTTTTTGGCATGTCTCGTACAGTACTTCACAAGAGTGGCAATGAGTGGTAACGAGTGCGACACGAATGTGGTGCTAAAAATTGTATGTGGACAATAAAGGGGTGGTAAGGGGAGGGGGGTTGGGAATCCGATATTATGAGTGGTAAAGATATGTCCTTTTTGTATTGATTAGTTATTTAATCTTACTTGCATGTCTAGTAATGCATTTTTCGTTTTTTATTCCCCTTCGTTTTTCCTTTTTTTTCTATTTTAACATCACATTTTTCTTTACAATTTAATATGGTATCAAGAAATTGTTTTATTTATGTACTTGTTATAGTTTTTGTCCTTGTTTAAATAACTTTCACTATAGTAAATATGATATGAAAATAGACGTTACACAAATACTAAAATTAAGTAATTAATAGGTAATTACCCAAAAATTATTACTGACTGTGATTTCTCATAGATCAAAGCCAGTTTACATCATACAGTGACTTGCGAAATTGCGGTCAAAAGTGTATTTATTCTACCAACCATGAATCGTATATGAAAAAATATAGATAGCAAAATAATGGCCATTTCTATGAATGTCCTCACAAGTTAAGCATCTCTGTGGTTTTAGTCTGGTAGAGCTTGAGGTAAAGTGCTGCTTCAGAGACGAAACTTATTGACTTTGGCCGGGTTTGAGCTTTCATATCGGCGTTGTTGTACGGTTAATTGAATTTCGTCTTCGGCGTGTTCTACGTAATCAATAATTAAATTACAACTCGGCATCGTGATGTTGTTGGTTGTTGTCGTAGGTGTTGTTGTTGTTGTTTCTGTAAGATATTTTTTACTATCTCGCGAATATCATATGAATGTTATTTGATTTTTGTAAGGCCAAACTAAATTATTTCGTTCCTTTGTAAATTTTACCAAACATTCCTTAGTTTGCTAAAAACTCTCAGAATCTGTTTTTTATTGGAAATAACTTTTTTTACAATTAAAAGCATATTTAGCAATTTCGAATACTTCTGAAAAGCTCAATACAGCTTTCAATTATTTGAAAAGCTCAAAACAGCATTTCAATATTTGGTTGTTCTAAGACGGCTAGATCAATAAATTGATTGGAATCAGGCAAATAAGAAAATCAGACCATCACCTATCTGATGGACTAATCAAATTTACAGCATCGGGCAATAGGCAGCTGTAAGTCTCTGGCGGAAACCCGTTGTAGGCATACCTCCAAGCAACGAGATTGAAACCATTGCTTAGGGGTAGGGGGTTTTGCAAAGCGCCATAAACACGTCATTCAACCATATGTTAATTCAGTTTTCCGTATCGCAGTATTCTGTATTGGTAATCCAACAATGTCATTTACAAGCGTTGTTAAATTAAGATTAATGGCACGGTTTAAACTTTCATAAATCAAAATAATGACATACATTAGAAAAAAATACCCATTCCGAGATAAGAGACGTGGAAGTACTAACAAATCCCTCATTTTCTAGGCACTCTAAAATAGACACAATAATCACGAGACCGAAAATTAGCATACCCATCAACATCTGGACGGATGATAGCAGGCTTCACTGAAATTTGTAGATGGAATAAAAGTACAAAAGTTAATATAACCAACTTGTAATCCTTACTAAGCTAGAAGAACCTCATTTCCTGCGAATAAGGGACGTCACTCCAACCCCCCCGTTTTTCGTCGCACTGATAATTTACAGCATCTATAACACTCACGAATCATTCTTACCTTACTACATTCACAATCTACCATTCACATAATATGTCTTAAATTCAAACATTTGTAATTTAACAACTGTACACACACAGTAAGTGAGCACACTAGAGGGGATTATATATTATAAAACTATAATTCACTGCTAATGCTGTAAATATCCAAAACGAGGCCATCCTCCAAAATATTTATTCCTACTTGAAATTTGCCAAATAAGTTCACCATCTCACCTTCAAATTTTAAGCACTTTTTTTACCCCCCGATCCCCTTCTACCCCCTCTTCCCATCCCCCTCGATCTTATTCCGTAGTCACATGTGTGTCTCAACCACCCACGATGCAGCGCTCGCACTTTGTCTATACGGATCCCTTAGTGTGTCATCTCTAACATGCGCCCCGTATAAACCCCTATATAATCCTATGGATTGATAGTGTACCGCGTATTTAATGATGCTTAATTCTAATATATACTAATCGTAATGATGTGTATCTATACTCATGATATTCATGACCACCTACATGGCACCAGTGTCGAATAACTACCATACAATATGATCGATAAAGAGGAAGACGAGGATGACATTACGCTATCGCACAACGTGTCGATATAGAGCATTAGAATCCAACTCGACCTGCACACCCCCATATGAACATGATTGGTCGCACCTATAAGTGAGACACATATTCTAGAGAGGCGTGACGCAGATATCATCGCATATGCATACTGAGATTAAGATCGTAGGATGTCCATATCATGTCTCAGAGCCACAATTAACAAATAGCCACAAAAGTAACACAAAATTGACTACCTCTATATCGCAGAGAATCTGTGTCCGCGTGAGCATGCGCACAACATGTGCACCGCAGTGAGACAATGCTACACAGTCATGATCTATCTATTCAGATAATGCGTATATGCTCCCGTCTGCTTCTGAGGCCGTGCTGACTATCAGCTTATATTGTCCATCAAGTGACCAGACTATACGACTCCGATCTCATCTTGCCATGTTGTTCGAAAGTATAACTGCAGTCGGAGCTATCTAGCTATGATTTGTTGCTCAACGTAGTATTTTGTCATGGTATGACAGTCAACATTTAATTTCAACCCCTCACACCCCGAGCACACCATGCATGCGTCACTTGGCCGATGTTATGACCTGGACCTCTCCTTCACACGCATTCTGCTCTGTCTAGTTCGAGTTTAGACGACAGTTGTGTGGGAGACGGATCCCGAGGCCAGATGTGTTAATTACATCATATTGTCGTCACATAAATCATAGGAAAGTCATACCCATCGTGTCTCTCTTCCATACACACTGCGTTCGTTCAATATTGTGTTAAAGTGTACGTCCTCCCCGCTCTGATAACTTTGTGTATCCTCTCACAGAGAATACCCATTCTATCTCGGCCAAATATTCATACTACATCCTTCGTCCATTAGTATGCGGATTTCATAAAGGATTATAGTCTTGATGAATCACCCACTTCCCCATTCCTAGAAGGCATGGTATTTGGGTGGGTGAAAATAAACCAGTCAACTTTTGTTTTTATTGTATCCAAAGAGGTGAACTAATGGTGAAAATAATCAAACATTAGTTGATAAGTCTTGTATATCTCTCTCCCCCCTGATGTGTTTTTTTAAATTTTTGGGTGTAGAACCTTGTAAACGAAATTGGCAGATACAGTAAATTAATGTAGTTATGAGAATCAGAGGCAGGTATTGTTGTGAACTATTTACATGATTTGGTTTTTGTTTCTGACCATAAAACGGAGGAATTGGTGTTGCGAAAAATGATTTGTCATTTACGGTTTTTAGCCGGCAAAAATTAAGTTTGTTTACCGTAAATCCTCCCCTGACCATTCGATAGTCAATAATTAATTAATTTAAGAACACACTCTTAACAGCATGAAATGTGATGTTTTTTTCTTTGACTTAACCGAGCTATTTAATAAGTATAAACAATATTTGGACTCATCACGTTCTTTTAATAAATTCATATATTTAATTAAACTAAAAGCAATATTTCGGGTACTTTCAGTACCCTTCAAAAGGCAACAAACCAAACAAAACATAAAACTAGTAGTTATAAAATAACCGAGCTATGTTTTATGAAGGTAAAATAACAAATAAATGTAAATGTAAATTTTGTCACAGCAAGAGGTCACCATAAACTTGCATTTAAGAACACTTACGTTCAATTGTAAGGAGTGATGCAGGGTTCTTTTAGGATCATTTGGGCCTGTAGAGTTTCGTTTACATAATGAGTAGGTCCTGACGCGCGCTAAATGTACACGGATACATACATTACAAACTTATAAGGCCGCTAGTCGCGCCCTAAAAACCACAATAGTTCGTCTGCTTCTCTGCGCAGCCATTAACATGGGAATTAAGCAGCCGATTTTTTTATATTATTTTTAGTTAATTAATTCATAATTTCGATGTTAAATGACATTGATGTAACTATATTTTTCCTAAAGACTAAAATAAACTTAGGAGAAATGATCAAGATAATTTTAAAATACTTCTTTGAAATCATCTAAGGTGCACGTTTTAGTTTATTTGATGGCGAGTGAGTAGAAGAGTATTAATATCTTGATACCAGACTCTCATAAAGAACATAATAATATGTTCTCTGGAATGTTTTCTCAACATTCTGTAGATCTACGTTCAGGTGCAATATGTGTGAACTTAAATAACCTCAGCTATTTGTTGAAGTCATAAACGATTGCTCTAAATGAGATATGAAGAAGCTTTACTCTAAGTTGTTTTTCCCAAAAAAATAAAATAATTTGAGTAAGTATTACAGTTCACATCGCAAAAGATAGAGAGCAACAATGTTTAACACTCGAGGTAAGTAAAACATTTTTAAGTAAGGTTCGTAAATTTCCACTCGTTGTTAATATGCCCCCTTGCTCTTCAAAAAAAGCTCGAGAAATTAACAGATATGAACCCTAACCACCCAAGTCCCCTAAGTGGGACAAAATAATGAATTTTTAATAAAGAGAGTTTCAAAGTTTTCGATTAGTTTAATAATCAGTTATTAATTGAATACGTCTTACTAAAAACAAAATACATTGGCGGATATGATATTCCCAAAGCTTCATTTAAGGATTAACTGAATAATTTCCCCATAACCGAAATTACATTTTCACGACAAAGCCATTATTAAATTCAGTATTATGGGAAAATCCCTTATTCATTCGTTTGGCAATATTGGATATGAATTGATTTACAATTAATTTTATAAAATCGTTTTTGTACAGGGAGCCGAAATTAAACCGAAACCGACTCCCGATAACGTGCCGAAAATACCCATTAGTTGCCAGGTACGTCACTGATATTCACCACGCAATTTAATGATTTTAAAAACTGCCACAGTAACTCGCACCCAGTCACCAGAGAATTAAAAAAATCAACTACATTAATACTACTACCATTGAGTATATATATATGGTTATATACTCAAAGCTTCTACAACTAAGCAAAATGTCTTAACTACACTATTATTCTATTTTGAGCTAGAAGTAGATGCGTAATAATATCTTCCATCCATCCATCCAATGTGAATCTAGGAAGCCCTAACTCTGCTATAAATAGGTGTAGTATGTCGTGTGCTTTGGCCTATAAGATTATGAGCATCTACTATGGAAGAATACCCTATGTTCATTTTTGCCATGTATTGTAGAAAGGTCTTTATAACGTAGTTTTTAAGGCAAATAACTAATAATATAAGGTGGCTGTGATTTGTTTTCTAATTGTGATTTTTTTATTTGCAAAAAAATTAAGTCACTATACAGTATTAATTAGATATCAGATCAATTAAGATCCCCTTAAAATAACACCCCGCAAATTTGATTTATCAGGACCACACTTCTTTATTACAATAGTTTTTATCGATTGTTAGTCGGGAAACACTCCCGTAGGTGTAATTGTTATTATTTACTACAATTTAGAAATTTAAAAAGTCCGCCCCAACCGGGATATAATTTAATTATAATAAATGCCCTTTGCAGCGCAAATGAATTCACTAATTTTCAATTTACACAAAACTTTTTTTTTAAGATGAGCGAAGTGAAGACTTCAATTTAATTGACCCCCCAAAGAAATTAGGACTTTTTTCTGTCTGTTTGTTCGCTCTCTACCGGGCAGTTAATGGCATAAGCGATCTTCATGGAAATTGGAGAGGACCTTCGAAATCTCTTAACTTAGACCTGCCACGTTTTTGGGTACAATCCAAGAAATATTTTTCATAAATATCGTTTTTTACAATAATTTTTTGATTTTGAATGCGATATTATATTCGTGAGAATTTAGCCTAAACCGCGTGCAAACGGCTACTCCGATCTTAATGCATACTTTATGGGAAGTTTGAAATCATTGGATTTGATGTTTTTAAAATATTTGGGGGCAATCGAAGAAATATCTTCTTATAGAAATCGTGCTTTTATGATTTTTCCCGATTTGTAATGCAATATTTTTTGTGACTTTTGTGCCGATTCTGACCAAAGGGTGGGGCTACAAACCGTTCATATTTTCACACAATGGTGATGCACTTAATTAAGCGTTTTTACAGGTGTAATTCACAAGTAAATATAGAAACTTGACAACAATACAATACAATGCGACAAAAAGCATGGTCTTGGGCCTCGAGATGTTTAGTTCTATGTTAATTAAGCGAGCGAAGCAAGCGGGTACATTTGACTCGGCCGGAAAAAATTAGTCACTGTTTTTTTTTTGTTTTTTTTGTATGTCTCGCCATAACGTTTAGAACGGAGGCTCGGCTACAGTTGAAAATTTTCACCATCCGGCAAGCTTCGTTCTCGATTGAATGCATTAGTTTTGTGGCCCCAAAATCGTCAAAAAGTAAAAGTTACATTAAAGTTAATCGAAAGTTTTTTTTTCAAAACTAAAACGGCGGACAAAATCTGAGATAGCCAAATCATTAGAAGTCCGTCCGCGTCACGAATATTGTTAATTTATTTTGATCGGATAAGTAGGTAGAATTGTGGAAATTACATATAACAAAAGTAAAACGTTGCATGGCAAAATGCAAAGGACGCGCGAAGTTTCTAATGCACTGCCACGTAGCAGTAATCAAAATACTTTCGAGGAAGCAGGATATATATTTTGTCAACAAGAGGTTTGAATAGTTTTCCCAAGGAGGCAAGGTCCCTAGATGGCGTGGATTTCATCACAAAGTAAAGGGGTTACACACGGGTTATCCAAATACCTTGGGCAATCATATGGACAGCGAACGTCCCGCCCCCCAATTTTTAATTTGGGTAAAAAAATGTGCAATGTGGGTCTAGCTATAGCACTGGGCTCGCTTATCATACGCGTCCAACCTGAGCGTTTCCTAGTTTATTTCATAATACCATATTCAATAAATTAATGAGGGCCATCAAAGTCCCACTCGAAACCTTCTCGTGGTTTGGCCCGGAGTAGGGAGTATTACTTCCTGAATTAATGACGAGCTCTGATCGTCGTCGGGGAATTATCCCTTCCCTTTGACTACCTACCAAACGGCGACGACAATGACAACACGGACGGACAATGACACTGACGAAGACGACCATGACGTGGCGAATCCCTTGCACTCCCAATACGCATGCTGGTTCTGACCTGCACAGAACTGTCCCAGTGTCCACACTGCGTCTCCTCCCCTGCGTCTTCCTTACGTTCCTCCCCTTGGAAGAAGTATGTTTTACGTGGTGGTAATCCACACTTATAGAATTATTTTTTTTTCAGGAAGATTCCTATACATTTGACATGGGCACTGATAAAAACTCTACTGTTCAGTTTGCCTTAAAACAACACTAACTACTTAACTAACATATCACATTAATACTACTTTCTAAAAATTAACCTCATTTAAAACAAAAAAAATGTAATGGAACATTAAAAAGTAATGAGATTCGTACTTATACTAAAACGTAGTAATCATTTGACAGAATATTTTTAACAAAGCTCATCCATCAACGTCGACTGAAAAAAGGCGTACGTGAAGAGGCCTAGTTTTAGATACGGCCTTATGCCAAGTGATTCGGCAGGAATATTATCAGTACAATTGGAATGGAGTTTGCAGGGGAATGCAAGAGAATAAAATTGCAAACATCACGCCACCAACATGGCTTGAGGGCTGCCAGGAGTTGAGCTAGGCCACCCGCGCTACAGTGGTGCTAGGTGCGTTGGCCCACGCCATACTGGGGTCTTTCAAAGTTGCAGCTAGGCCACCCGCGTTCACGAGGTGCTAGGTGTGTTGCCACGCCATCTGTGTTTTCAAGTTGCAGGATAGGCCACCGCGTCCAGAGGTGGCTAGCGCGGATATGTTGCCACACAAATCTTGGGGTCTTCAAGGTTGCAGCTAGGCAACCCTTCACAGAGGTGCTAGGCGCGGTGCCCACACCATTGGGGTGCTTTCAAGTGCAGCTATGCCCACCCGCGTCACAGAGGTGCTAGGTGTGTGCCACGCCATCTGGGGTTCTTTCAAGTTGACCAGCTAGGCCACCCGCGTCACAGAGGTGCTATGCGGGTTGCCACGCCATCAGGGGTCATGATGCAGCTAGGCCACCCGCGTCACAGAGGTGCTAGGCGGGTTGCCACGCCATCAGGGGTCTCACAGTTCTTCACTGAGCAAGAGTTGAGCTAGGCACACCCGCGCACAGGGTGCTAGGTGTGTTCTACACCATCTGGGTCTCTCGTTGCAGCCTAGGCCACCCGCGTCAAAAGGTGCTAGGCGGTTGTCCACGCCATTAGGGGTCTCACCGTCTTCACTGCAAGAGTTGAGATAGGCCACCCGCGCTACAGTGGGCTAGGTTGTTGCCACACCCATCTGGTGGTCTCTCGTTTGCAGATAGGCCACGCGGTCACAGAGGTGCTAGGAGGGTTGCAACGGCCATTAGGGGCTCACAGTCGTTACGCAATGAGTTGAGCTAGGCCACCCGCGTCTCACAGAGGCTGCTAGGCGGGTTGGCCACGCCATTAGAGGTCTCACAGTCTTCACTGCAAGAGTTGACTAGGGTCACCCCCCCGCCCCCCGCTACAGTGGTAATAGGTGTGTTGCACGACATCTGGGGGTCTTTCAAGTTGGCAGCTAGGCCACCGCGTCACAGAGGTGGACTAGGCGGGTTGCCCACGCCATCTGGGGTCTCTCAAGTTAGGTTGAGGCGACTGAAAGGCGCTAGATATTCCTTTGAGTATCACCTTGATTATAAACCTGATGTGCACAACTAACGAAAATACTATGACTACGACCCAGTGGCGAACTATCGTTCGGCCTTTCGAGCACCATCCTGGGGGGCCTCTAACTTTGGGGGCCCGCAGGACGAGGCCCCAAGTAAAACCGTCGGGTCTCGATTAAAGGGTTTGACATTTTGTGTTGACAAAATTAAAACATTACATAAAATAGTTACTACAAAAATCGTTCTTAGGTTTGAAAGAAGACGATTCAAAACGGCTGCTGATATACAATGTCAGTAGAAGAACTTTATAATATAATTTTGCAACACGAACAATGCATGACCAGTCTTCCCATAACACATATTTTCGTTAAATGCCTAAAACTAGGAAAATACACCAAAATAAGAATCGAAAACTAATCTGGGGCAATACGCCCGGATTCACGTTGGCTGGAGCACCTCCGACCAAGACGCCCTATTGTACACCAAGTCAACAACTTAAATTATAATCTAAACTATTCCCGGGAAAGAGTTGTAAATACCGTAAATTTTTTTTGATCTATAGCCAATGGGAAAATACATTTTAGCCCGGTGGCCTTGATAGTGTTTTCTTTATTATTTATCTTAAACCGTCTATCATATGCTAATTAAAAACATATTTTACAAAGGAGGATAATCTAATAAATCTGAAATTGTAAAATTACATTAACAATGCAGTTTAACACAACACAACATACACCAAGACAAATTAAAGTTTCGCCACTTGCCTGCACGTCACACGAACAAAACATACCCTAAAAACGTATTTAAACTTTAAACTTTTTATACTTCATAGTTCTCTTTTGTCGCCCGATACTTAATCCTGCATATCACATCTATCACATCTCATCTCTTTCTAATTAATTGATTTTGTATTCAGAAAAAGTTACCTAACAAACTTATGTCATCAATGTTATACGAAAACTTCCTTGTCAAACAACCCAGCATTGCTATAAATAGCTGAACCTAACAAAAAATCCCATCCATAAAAATGGCAAAGTTTTCTCGATTTGCCCCTTGGCTAATGCAGTCTCAAACTTTATTTTTCTTTCAAAACTTGAGATTGAACATAATTACTTAATGGCAAGGATAGGAAGTTGACTTTCTTGCTACTTTTTCTTATTACTTATATTCTTATCTGTCAATATCCGTGGATAAATCGTATTGATTAAGACTTTTATATTCTGCTCGGGCTTCTTAGCTCTTAGCTTACTATTCGTCCAAAATTACGTGTACCAATCTTTGGCTGGTTGTTGCAGTTCTTCATTATTTCCCGCGTGTATCTCTTGTATTTTCATATGACTGATAAGCAATTTTTACCGTTTTTTTTTTTAATCGTCTATATTAACTGATAATGAAGCCGATAAAAAAAGCTAAGATCATAAAATTGCATTCAAAATAATGAGCTATAGTTATGCACATTTTGATATTATTATGTAACAAACAACAATGTACAGTCAGACAACAATTTACGGCCATAGGTAATTTAATTTGGGCCTAATTAACACAAATCAATTAGAATTGAGACAAAAAGGAAAATAACATCGAAAAGATAGAGAAAAGAAAAAAAACGAACGAGAATTTTAGTTGCACAATATTAAATGTTTTTTTTCATTTAGTTTTAGTAAACCAAAAAATGTCGCTTTGCAATTATCTTCTCAAACTAGGGTTGGGGGAGGGCAGTCCGGCTGATAAGTCCGTAGTCACTGTCAGACAGTTTCAGCCCCCCCCGTCTTATCTCATCACTTAGCGTCAGACTTTGGCTGCACTACATTCCTACTATTCTCTTCCACTACCAACGGTAGACTTCTGTATATTTTCATTTCAAAATTTGTAAGGTGTCTACAAACTTTACGAAAACTCAATTCCGACAAATAGCTCTTTTAAGAAGCATCTAGGTCAATGTTTTGTCCTGTTGTCCAAGCTCTTCCTACCCTCTTTCTATGAGAAAATGATATTGGCAACTCAGCTTCACATTCAATACTGAAGATGCTTTGAAGATGAGCTGATATAACGGCGCCGTACGGTTGACGGACAAACATGATGGTAAAACGTCGCAACAGAAATAGCCGAGGTTCTTGTTGGAAAGGTCACAGCAGGGTGTGCACAAGGCAAATAATTTCCACGAGGGCAGAACACATGCACCATACACAATGAAACTAAATCGCCGGGGGTTCGAACCCAGAAGGGATGGTCAAGTTGGCTAAGCGCCAACAGGAATGGAAAAACCGGGTTCCACTTCCGTTAAGAAATGGATTTTGATTCCTACTTATGTTTCAATATTAAATTTTTGCTCTGTAGTAATATTTATGCACACTAAGTAACTAAATAACAATTAAGGATAGGGGGTTTTTTGGGTGTCCGTGTATGTAACAATCAATTCCCATCAATCCCGATTGGTTACCGAAACACAAGGTATGTTACACAACGATGTGTTTACCGGTAATGGAAAGCAATTTGTAACTGTAGGTGTTGATACATTACCAATGAAAACATCATAATATTTTCTCTGCAACACTTTGACGAAGCAATTTCAAGCTAATATGCACCCAATGTGAGCCCATGAAAACTACAACTCAAAATTGGTAATATGAATCAAAGTGGTAAATTTGAATGAATACAATTTGAAATTATTTTCATAGAAATAATCACATAAAAAATTGTCTTAAATTTTTTAGTAATTTTAACCTCAAATAATCAATTGTTTTAACATTGTCTTAAAATTTGAACAATTTTTTATTCGCGATTTTATTTCTGAACACGCGAATTTCTCGTCTCTAAAACACAAGTTTTGTGTATCTTTCCCATTATGGTAGAAGAGACAAACCCTTCTAACACTTTCTCGGGGAATGGGGGGGGGGGCGTCTTTCTTAGACAGGAGGATGAAATAGTTGTATAACTTTCCAGACAAGGTACTCGGGAATGATCCCCTAAGCAACTAAGAGCGACGACTACGAGCAACAATTTTCCGGGTTTTACTCGAAGAACTAGTAAAAACAACTTTTAGAAAAGGATTTTTCCTAAAAGGGATGTATGCTAAAGATGAATTTATTAAACAGAATGAGATGTATTACTGTAAAATAAAAGAGAAAAGGGGGTGGACTCAGTTTAATTAACCCTTCCCCCCCCCCCACCCCTCAATCCAATTAGGGTGAATAAGGTTTAAAATGGCCCCGAGTGTATGTGAAAATTCATAAAAAATTTATCAAGCACTTTTAAATTTTGTAAAGTCAAGTTGGTACACTCCCTAATATGGAGAATAGCTTCTTATGTAGATTGACGGCAAAGACAAAAGTACATGTATTTATTTATTTTATTTACTTCCTTTGTCGGTATCACTAAAGAAAGAATCACTGAAAGAAAAAATTGTGAATTCTCCCTTTTGTATGGTGATATCAATTAGCAATACATGAAAAAGTGAAGCATATAGGGGTGTTATGCACCCTAAATATGAGCTCCGTTGTATGTATAATTATTATCATCGGGCGACGCCAGGATCAACAAGGATTCCAAATAGCTTTCTACAATTATTTATCATGACGTGTGCTTCATCGTTGATTGGATTGTATGAACGAATGTCGAATGGCATTCGCGACACATGTAAGGGGTCTACATATAAGATGCGGAGTAAAACAAGTAGGTATCTGTATCAAACAAAATAAATTCACCAATGAAAAAAAAATGTTTAGATTTTACAGCATTTTGTGTGAAGAAAAAAATAACAACAACATTCATGAACTCACGAAATGTTTCGAAAGTTAAATTAAACTTTTCAAGAGTCAAGTGGGGGGGTGGGTGGGGGGGGAGACCTCAACCGGGATAGTTTTAAAACTGAACATAATTTATTTGATTGTTGATGATGATTTAAATTATTGTTTATTTGGGATATTCGGTGTATATATCTCTGGGTACATATGAGGAAATCCAATGTCATGTCAAAGAACATGATAATAAGTTTGCAATCACACAATCATCACCAGTCATTAAAATACTCCAATCCCACTCTAAGAATCAAATCGAACAACAAATCCGCTGCTGTACGCCCCGGACTCGCATATTCCGCGTCCCCCCCCCCCCCCCCATTTTGCAAAAAGCATGCCAGGAAGAGCATATACCCATAAATAATTTTTGGATGACACCTCTGGGTAAAATGGTACTCTCAGGCTGCGGGGTCCCTTGTTTTAATAATTTAGGACTACAAACCCCCTCCCTCCCCCTCCCCCCCCCCCCCCCCCCCCATGTAACACCCACGTATGAAATGAACGCGCAATGATATTATAACATAGCACATGATTGAGTTATTCAATATTCACGTCCATGTCCACACAGTGAACTTCTTAGCTCATCTTGAAACATTTCTCGAGAACTGATGAACTTTGGGACTAGCAAGTCCCCAAGTTTTGGGCATAACTACATAAAGTTCGGGCCCTGACCTTTCCTTTTTCCCCCCAATAAATTATCCGTGGTTTGGGGGGTTAAAAAATTTCCCCAAATTTAAATAAAGGCCCCTGAAAACCACATTAAATTCCTTTATAAATTAGCTTGCATACAAAACAAACTAAGAACTACTGACCTGGTCGAAAACTCTAATGGTTACTCCTCACATACTACTAAAAATTAAGCATATACACAATGATAATATAAAAAATTTTTTACTTTGGGTGTTCCGATTTGAAAGGGTTAATGTGCTAGAAAGGGGAAATTTAATTTATGTATTTAAACTTTTTTTATACTCTTAAAACACAGAAATTTTTAGAAAGGGGATTTTCTAAAAACCCCTTTTTTTAGGCGAAAATGGACCAAAAAACCGTGTCGGGTTTACAAAAAAAAAAAATTTTAAGTAATATTATTCTAATGAAAAAACTTTGGGAGTTCACATTTTTACAATTTTTTAAAGTTTTTTTTAAAAATTATAAAAACCCCTCAACGTTTGATATGGAAAGTTTAATTTTTTTTTTTAAACAGAACTGTGTATAATAGGAAAGTAAAGAAAGGGCCCATTGCCCAAAAAAATTTTTAAAATTTAAATAACTATACAAAAATTTGCAATTTTCGGTCGAGTATAAAAATTTTTGCGTGCCAAACGGGTCCCTTTTTTTAAAAATAAGCCATGGCGAAGATAGGACGCACTTTTCTGAATTTTGCATAAAAAATTTTTTCTGGTTTTCGTGAAAAAAATATGTAGGCTTGGGGTGAAAAGTACGAACACATATTTTCGTCTCGAAACATGGGCAAATTTTCCAAATGCTTATTTGAATGATTTTTCGAAATTCATCCAGACGTACCCAAACCCAATGATAAAACCCAAAAACTAGAAATACATTGACATTATGCAATTCACTATAAGAGGGTACCAGATGGGGTTCCCGTGTTCGAATCCCGCCAACGGAAATCTTATCAAAAAAAGTTCTGTTCAAGGTAAATCAAGGGGAAGAAGGCGGATTTGATTTTTGGGGCGTTTCCTTTTCCACCTAAAATCTTTAATACAACTTGGCAAAAAAGGATAATAAGAACACTGTATTATCCTATCATAATATTTAGAATTTCAATATTAATCATAGAGGAATTAAAAATGCGTAGGGGTTTTTTGGGTGTTTTTTGACCATTTTTTACAGGGTTTTATGTGGCCCCGTTTTTGGGCTTTTGATTAAAACCCCACCTGCTTCCAAAAACGAAGGGTTTTGGGTTTTGATTCCTGTAAAGTCATTAGTTTTTTTTTTTTTAAATTTTTTTTTTTGGGCCCTTTCCCTCATTTCTTTTCATAGGAATTTTTTTAAAAGTTGACTTTTTGGGGCCGTCCCCAGCAAAGAGGGAAAATAATAAATTTTTAATTTTTGTTCTGAATCTGCATTTGGTTTTTATTCTTGGGTTGATCTGCGGGGGGTTCGCATTTTCCATGTCCCCTAAAAAATGTTTGCATAAATTCCTATCAAAAAAAAATCGATCTTTGGTTTGGGTTTTCGCTCACCCCGTCGATTGCCTACAGGGTTGGGTTGGTCGATTTGGGTTTACTGTTCCCCCCCTGAAAATCGTAATGGGGACTGAGTGGTTTTTCCTCTAAATTTTTTTTATTTAAAGTTTTTATTTTTATTATTCCCCAAAATTTTAGAAGAATATATATTATATATAATATATATATTATATATATATTATTTATTTTCTATTGATGTCCCTTAAAATTATTTTTTCTCCCAAAAATGTAAAAATTCAAAGGGCCTCTTTAAAGTTTTGGGCTTCCATTCACCCCTTTTCCTTTTAAAGACTAATTTTCCAGATCTCTTTGAAGAGGGGTTTTTTAAACGTCTCTTTATCTCAGTGGAAATAGTGTGTAGGGGTGAAAAGATCTACAATGATGTAAGGGAAATGTATGGTATTACAAAAGTAAGTTTTCATAGGAAACGCTACTAATATTGGGGGGGGGGGGGGGGGTGTCCCCTTTTTGATTTGATATGTTATAATTTTTTTACTTCGGGCCCTGAACTAATTTACATTTTGAAGCGCCCCGTTTTTATTTGACTCACCCTTTTAACCCTTTCCCAACTGTTCAAGGCCCTTTTAAATTTGTGCGGGTTTTGGGAAAGGTTAAGACACCCCGGGAAAATAGTTTAGTTTTTGCAATCTTAAAAACCCCGTATGTTTTTATTTCATATTCCCAAAAAATCTTTTGTCGCATTTTTCCCCGGGAGCAAATTTTTTAAACGGTTAAAATGATCTTCATTTCTTAATTTTAAATTTAGAGTATTGGGTTTTAAAAAATACAAAAGTTAAAACCCCCCTTTGAAATAATTTTTTTTTTTATCTGAAGTCATGTGGGGATCTTTTTTTTTACCCTCATGTAAAATATTTGTAGTAAAAAATTTGCCCCCCTCCTGGCTCCTGGCCCTCCCACACTCGTAAGTGGTGTTTTTACTACATTTTGATTACCTTTTATTTATTTTCTATCTACTAGGAAAACGCTAAAATCCCGCCGCGTTGATGGATGAGCTTTTTAAAGTTTTTAATTTGCGTGGGATATCTTTACTTTTGCAAGTGTTTTTGTTTTGTTGCCTACGCATTGTAGTTGATTGTTGTCAAGTTTCTATTGTTTCTTGTCAATTGGTATTATTTACCGTAAAAAACTTATATTAAAAGCTTTCATTCTATGGATTCTGGCTAACTTTTTCAACTTTTTCTTTTCAAAGGTACTACATCACCATAACCTTAATGTCCATGTATAATATGAACGTTGTATCCCCGCCCGTTTGGTCAGAATTTGCCAAATGGCACGAAAAAATCGCACAAAAAATCAAAAAAACTTATATAAATAGCTTTATTTTTATAGATTCTGGCTAACTTTTTAATTTTTTTCTTTCAGAAAGCAATACATCACCATTACCTTAATGTCAATGTGAAATATGAACGTTGTAGCCCCACCCGTTTGGTCAGAATCGGCCAAAATGTGACGAAAATATCGCACTAAAAATCGAAAAAAATCGTAAAAGTACGATATTCATGAGAAATATTTCTTCGATTGTACCCAAAAACGTAGCAAGTCTAAGTTCAGAGATTTCGAAGGTCCTGTCAAATTTTCATCAAGATCGCATATGCCGTTTGCCCGGTAGAGAGCGAACAGACAAAAATACAAAACAAAAAAAAACAAAACAAAAAAAAAAAAAAAAAAAAAACACCCGAGCTAAATTTTTTGGGGGGTCAGTGAAATTGAAGTCTTCGCTTCACTCGCTTCGCTCGCTACGCTCATTCAATTATAAATACAAAATGTTTACAAAAATACAACATAATCTCTCCGCAAAAATGTAATGTATTGTGATAAATTTTAAGCTGTATGTAATATGTTTACATTTTAAAAATTAATAGGCCTACTAAACACAAAATATTATCCCAAAATGTGTAAAATACATCAAAATAATGAATGGAATATACAAATATGTTGTGGGGATATTATAATATTATTTCATGAGTCACTGCTGTGTACTACCCATTTTTACCTCAAATGAAGATTTGAAGAAGTGAATTTTAGTAAAAATCTTGTGGGGGGGGGGGGGATAAATAAATAAATTAATTATTTGGATGAGCGTAGCGAAAACTTCAATTTAACTGACCCCTCAAAAAATTTAGCTCCAATGTTTTTTTTTGTTTGTTTGTTTTTTTTTTTTTTCTGTCTGTTTGTTCGCACGATTCCGGGAAACGGCATATAAGATCTTGATGAAATTTTGAGGGGACCTTCGAAATCTCTGAACTTAGACGTGCCACGTTTTGGGTACAATCGAAGAAATATTTCTCATTAATATAATGCTTTTAAGATTTTTTTCCGATTTTTAGTGCGATATTTTCGTGACATTTTCCCCGATTCTGACCAAACTGGTGGGGCTAGAACGTTCATATTTCACATGGACATTAAGGTTATGGTGATATAGTACCTTTTGAAAGAAAAAGTTGAAAAAGTTAGCCGGAATCCATAGAAATAAAGGTTTTAAAATGAGTTTTTTTGAGGTTTATAATAACAATTAACAAGTAACAATAGAAACTTGACAACAATCACCTACAATGCATTCACAAAGCACTTGCAAAAGAAAAGTGGTCCCACGCAAACTAAAAACTTACAAAAACGCTCATCCATCAACGCGGCGGGACTTTAGCGTTTTCCTAGTTAATAATTAAATTGTATTTAGAGTCTACCCACTCAGTTATATAACTGATTTTCAGTGTGGTACAGAAAATCAAAGCGACTAAGCCAACCCTGAAGGCCCGACGCAATCGACGATTGAGCGATAACCAACCGAAGATCGATATTTTTATTGGATGAGCGAAGCGAAGACTTCAATTTCACCGACCCCCAAAAAAATTTAGCTCGGGAGTTTTTTTTTTTTTTTTCCCCCGTCTGTTTGTTCGCTCTCTACCGGGCAAACGGCACATCCGATCTTGATGAAAATTTGACAGGACCTTCGAAATCTCTGAACTTAGACTTGCTACGTTTTTGGGTACAATCGAAGAAATATTTCTCATGAATATCGTACTTTTACGATTTTTTTTTCGATTTTTAGTGCGATATTTTCGTGACATTTGGGCCAATTCTGACCAAACGAGTGGGGCTACAACGTTCATATTATACATGGACATTAAGGTTATGGTGATGAAGTACCTTTTGAAAGAAAAAGTTGAAAAAGTTAGCCAGAATCCATAGAAATAAAGCTTTTAATATAAGTTTTTTTACGGTAAATAATAACAATTGACAAGAAACAATAGAAACTTGACAACAATCACCTACAATGCATAGGCAGCAAAGCAAAGCACTTGCAAAAGTATAGATATCCCACGCAAACTAAAAACTTTAAAAAGCTCATCCATCAACGCGGGGTGACTTTAGCGTTTTTCCTAATAATAGGAAATACAGCAATCAGTGGTATGGACAGTGCGAACACTCGCGGATCAACGCCAGAATTAACAAGGACGATTCATAACAACTCTGAATTTATTGTTTTATTTATTTATTATATTTATATTTTACATGTGTATATTATGAATTACAAGTTTTTTTCATTATTATTATACAAATTTATTGTCATAGAACATACATGACTCATACAACATAGCAAAATTGTACAAATAAATAATTAATGTTACATACAGAAACTATTTATTACTACTATTATTTTATTATTTATTTATTTTTATTTATTATTATTATTTCATTATTTATTTATTTTTTTTTTTAGTTAAAACTATTTGGCCATTCGGCATCTCCTCCATGCAGTGCATTCAAGAGTGATGGTTCCAGTCCAGAGTAGATTCGGTGACCTCGGTTAGAAGGCGCCTAATAAGGCAGTGGAGGCGGAGTACGCTGGCGGCAATGTCGACTGGTAGATTACGTCATCGCCTGTGCAGTGTCTGTGAGCAAGTCTATCTGTCTCTTGAGTGCCTTGAAACATCTTCTCAGTTAGTTAACAGTAGAGTTATCAGTGCCCATATCAATTGTATTGGAATCTTCCAAATTTTCTTTTTCCATAATTCTTGTGGATTACCACCATGTTTTCTTCGTTCCAATGGGAGGAACCGGGAGGAACGTAAGGGATGTTGGATAGGATGGGTTAAACTGGGTGGGAACGGAGGAGTGCTCGTTGCAGAGAGGGTCGGCAAGTATGGAGACGAAAAAAGTGAAAAAAGAAAATAAATATGAGTAAGGCTGTGTGAATGAAGAAAGGTGTGATAAAAAGTTGCGCGAAAGCTCTCTTTGCAACACGCACCCCAACCGGCCAGAGCTCGCCCTTAGTTTTGGGGAATACAGTACACTACTCCCCTACTCACGGGCCCCAAACCACGGGAAGGTAGCGCGTGGGAGATTTCAAAACTATTGTTAACAAATCTGTTCCCTTCTCAGCATTATTAGGAATAAGGGCAGGGGCCCTGCCATCGTGAAAAAATTTTCCTCGGTGTATGCCTATGAGTTCTTTTTTTAACATTGTAGACCCGTTTATCATAACAGGTTAAGTGACAAAAAATAAAAAAGTTGTTTAAGTCATGATTTTAAATTGTTTATTTGAAATTCGAAACAAGGGTGTAAATATAAAAATGCAAATAACTTGTATGAATAAATGTTGGTAAATCTCAAAATTAAATGTATATAATTCGATGATAAATTGGTCCAATTTAAGGAGACCGACCAAAGACCCTGTTAATTTGTTTTTACTGACACAAATTTGTGAACGTAAGTATGAAACCAGCCTATTCAAAGCAGCTGGTGCAAACTATCTATACATTATTATAATAATGCGCAAATTCACATTTTATCATTATGAAGTCCAACATTAAAAATAATGAATAACAAATTGATATATTATGTCGTAGAGCGTAAAGCGTTTGCGTAACCTTTTATCGGCCTATGCCACTGTGGAGGAAATTCTTGCCTTTACGATTTGAATTGTAACAATTGAATGGAGCCTTATTATCTCAAATAAAAATGGGTAGTGTAAAGGCGCAATGGCGTAACTATACGGGGAGCGAGGGGGGCGAGGGGGTGCCAACTGGCAAGATTTTGTAAGCTGACAATATTTACTTTTCAATATAAAAAAATGTTCGCCTTCCTAAAAAAAACAATGGCTAGTCACTCCACTGTCTAGGTTTGCTCTTAATCTTTATGGCAGTAAATTGTTATATTTAATTTTGACATTTTTATTTTTTTTATTTAACGTCTATCCTATTTAGTTGATAAACTGAATTACACAGGAGGACAACTAAATAAATCTAATTGCATACATCGGTGGTACGAACGCGTTGTCTACTTCTGCCAAACGTAACCTAAATTAGTTTCTATGTTATAGTAAAAGTGTAAAACGCATATTATGCAGCATCCAGCATCTTCTTCAATTGCACTGCACTTTACCCAACGGATTGGATACACCACTGCACTGCAGTGCAGCCACGCTAATTGAATCTATCCTGGGTATTCTCGAGGGCTTTGAGCAAGGAAAACGTCGCCAATTGACCTTGGCGCATCGCATCGCACAGATTAGTGGTTGCGTCGCATCTTTGGAAAAAAAATGAAACCGCCGAGGGATCGCAGCACTGTCGTCTTCCGGCTATCTTTAGCACTTTGGCCACTGGTTAGGAAATAGCATCACATGGCGGTTAAAAACTATCGATTCCGAAAATGGAAACCAATTATTTTAAGTAAATACTTGGATAAATGTTTAAAACAGTCGCGAAAGAAAAGTGATCACTAAACACTTGCGTCGAGCTGGCAGAAATGTGCGGAATAATTTAAATTAGCATTATCAACAATAGAACAAAAGTTAACTTTTCAAACTGACTTATTAACCATTCCTTTTAATTTATTTTCACTCCCTGATGGTAGAACATTATTTACATGCCAAAGAACAATACTTTTTGATTATGAAATATCATAATACAGCAGCCAAATTATTAATTTTTGGGTTCGCGTTAATTTTCAATATTGACATGCGTACAATTCTATTTCCGCTCCTGGTGGTAATGTAAACTGAGTGTGGTGGATATGCGGAGGAAGTAACTAGACTAGGGCAATACCAATGATAATTATTACAGCAATTACGCTACGAATCTGTTTGTGTGTGTGGTAATAACTGTCGTAGTGCGATTCTCGTAACGAAGGTTGGTCGACTTCGAGATTGTGTTATAATCGAGTTTTAAACGATCAGTTTAATCGTGATTAACTTTGTAAGTTCGAATGTGGTGGATTCGTTCGCCTATGCCTTGAAATTGAAACATCAATTGCTTTAAAAAGAGAGATTCCTTACAAATAAAGAGTCATTTGATATTGATTAGTTCTATAAATTAAGGTGCCGAAGAAAGAAAAACTATGTGATATTGTAGAGATGCACATGAAATAAAACTATCGATAAAATGAAATGGTGATTTTATTTTAATTATTAATAAACGATAATAAAGTTTTAAAAATAAATGCTAATATTTTCGACCAGGGTAAAAAACTCAGTTCGCCAAATATTTTCGATCTAGTGTGAAATCGTTTGGTCTCTGATCGCGAAATGTTCAAGTATTAACTTATTATCATTCATTAACGAGTTAAATTAAAAATACAAAGATGGTGATATGATTATCAGCGTAAACACCGAAAATGTATTATATATGGCACTTTTGCATTTAAAATAGTATTCGATAATATTTCTCAATTGAAGAGTATAAGTAACAAAGTGTGTTTTAAAAAAATTTACAAAGTTAATTTTAACAATATATTACGTGTCGGGTCGGGCCATACATCAACAAGTATTGTCAGTCGAGTACTGAATTTAGGCCTCCGAAGTAGACTGTGGCGCAGCCCTAGCGGCAGAAGTGTGTCAACTGGGAAGGGTCGCGTGCTGCGGGAAATGGCTGGTAAAGATGCGGATTTAAACGCGCGTGGCAAAAAAATTAATCGCTAGCTTTGTACAAGATGGTACAACTAGCAAGTAGATGTATTTGTTGTGTTGTTAGATGTGGTGACTGATACGTGAGCAAGCAAAACCCTAGCATTTATCAACTGATCTTCGAATTTACTGATGAAGTAGAAGGGTTTAGAAGACTGGAGTAAACTTTATTTTTAATAAAGGGCCTACTATATTAATACTAGAGGGATACCACTATTCTACTAGGCGTTTGATAAAAGTACAGACATGCCCTGAGCTATAAATTTAAAAATTAATTAGGCTACATTATTTTAGTGAATTACCTTGGATTTCAGCTAGGCCTACAGTAGGTCTAAAATCGCAAGTCATGATTCATGAACAATACATTAAAACCTTCATCGACAATAATTATTAGAGATCATGGCATGCAAAGCATTATTGGCATAACAAATTAACATAATTTAGACTGGACAGTGGACATATATGTCCAGATAGGCCTACATACATTACACATACCTACACATGGGTGGGGCGACTCTTATCCCTCCCCCCCATTTTACTGACATAAACAATAGTTATAAGTTTAACTTACGTTTTTTATGGGTTAAGAAAATTAGCCTTTTTGAGTGACACCAATAACATAGCCGTGCTCATAAGTTCATAACCACCCTCCTCCATAACAACCCACTTCCCTTCCACCCTTCTGTTACGCCATAAGTAGTAATTTATGTTTATGAAGTGTGCACAAAAGACATTTTTTCAGCATGTTAATTATGCACTAATGTTCACCCTTGAATTTGATTAATAAAATCACAAAATTTAGTGCATTATAAAGATAGTAGATCACTATTAGCCTATATGCAAAACATTCACTGACAATGCACTAAATATGTTCACAATTGAAATGTATTACAACAGATTTGTGAGGGTTTCGTCAAGCAATTTTAGTATATTATTGAAAATATGTTTGCACTAATCAATGAATGTTTGTGTTCACAAACCAACTATGCATTAATGTCCACTATTGAAACGGTATTAAAATAACGATATGGGTTGACTCCTTCAAGATAGCACCCCTACCCCCCCCCCCCCCCCCGAATTAATTTGAGTATATCTCTTGAAATAAGTTAACTCTTTTGTGCACAAACTTGCACAATGTACTGTACAAGCAATGTATTGTATTGTACATTATTTCTTACTTGAAATTCGATAGGGGGAGGGGGGCGGCAACTTGTCCCACCCCAATTTAACGTCATCCTTGAGAAAGGAATGTCCAAAGACTAGAGCAATTAATTTAAGTGAACTCATTACCTAGCATTCATCATATTGACACAACAAAACTTTTCGTCAGGATTGCTGGTGACGGTTTTTGTTCCGACAACCTCCTGTATGAAGTCTCGAGTGTTGTATGACCTGCATCCCGTACTTATTATTGAATTAAAATATAAGTTATATAAAAAGGTACTGATTTTTTTTGTTATTTTGTGAATGTTATAATATGGAACCAAATCTTGTGGTGTCATAATTGCGGTTGCCATTACGTTTATTTGATTATGTTGGCATGACATTTTAAGTACGTATCGTAAACAGTAGAAAATAAATAAGAGGCAATGTCGGGCTTACATAAAAATAAGTTATTGGCAGGCGAGGTCCATGATCTATGAAATAGTGGCCCTAATGAACCAAATCTCCTTCAAAAATCAGAATAGCCATCTGCAAATATTATTTATGCTTCTAATTGTAGGCCTGCTCGAACATTTCTTTTCACACTGTATCAGTCGTCTTATTTGTTCCTTTATATTTAGAATCGTATGTGTTATTATTGATAAGGATCTATGCATTATTTATTCAATAATTTTAATAATATTATATTGATTTTGGTCCTGGGTTAAAGAGCGTACCGTGCACTTGCCGCATTCTAGCAACCTTGGCGGGAAAGTACAACAAGTTAACAAATAATAAAGCTACTATTATTTTCGTACAAATCTACATTATTTTCCTTTAATTAAGTGTTAATGTTCGTATAGCAGCTCCCCTTTTCCAACAAACCACTAATAAAGTGCGCAAAGTAATATTTATGTGCATCAATGTAGCACGATCCTATGGTTTACACCAGCCATTTTCAAATCGTGTCACCTTCTAAACTCCTCCCGAGTGCCGCTAGGGGATCGACGGTGGCGCGGCGCGCGGCTACTTCGGAGGCCTACTTCAGTGATCTATGACGCCAGCAGCAATGAAATATGTAAATATATGTATGCTATATATAAAATTAAACCAATTATTAACCATTCAATACATCCATCTGACGATTTGATTATGTACAATCGTACAATTGCTAAAATAGGTATTTTAACGTTTAACTAAAGCGATGCATTTGCCTAACTTTAACAAGCCATGTCCTTTGCCTTAGTCAAACGGTTACAACTTTTTAATGCAGACTGTACGTCACCTAACAAGTAGCCAGGGATGCCCAAACTTACAAACATTGTATATGTATTTTCATGCAGTGAATATAATCTAAGGCAAACTAACTGCTTTTTGGTGGTGTCTATTATTTTGATTCGGTATATTATAGTTATTTCCTGGGAAGCAATCGCAACTACCACCATTTTACTGGTTCAATACGTGCAAATTCTTGAAACTAAAATTTCATAACATCGTTTAAAATATCTCCGGATTGGATTCTATAGACAATACGAGACACATAGAAAGTAATAAATAAATCTTCAATACTTCATTAAACTAAAATTATTAAAAGGCTTGGGTTGAAGAGGTATTGGGCTCCATACATACACGCCACTGGCAATCCTGAAAGTATTTTCCGCGACTTTTACAAAACTACCAAACCACCTGAAGTGTGAAATATATTGCACACTGGGTCTTCCTGGGCCTTCCTACGATTATTTTTTAATTTAAATTTCTGTCAAAAACAAAACATTAATATATTTGGGGTTGAACGGCAATCCTGACTAAAAGTTTTTTGAAGTTTCCATTTTTTAATACAACTTGGCATAGATGATAATGAAGGACATCTGTACTCCCTTATCGTATCAGATTTTCCATATGTATCATATTCATAGATCAATCAGAAAATGTTTAGTTATTTGGGTGTTTTTCGCCACTTTAAAAGATTCCAAATTCTTGAATTTTTTTCGAAAATCAATTAATGGAAAAGTGCTATGATAGATGGCATTTATAATTAATTTTAACACAATTATATAAAATCACAAATTGATGCGTCTGAGACTGGGGCTGAGAAATTTGAAAGCTTGTAAAATGACCAACTACTGTGTATAATACCCTACAGCGGGCATCCTATTATATTTATCCGGAACGTATTCCCTGCCTCTCTAAAACAGAGATGTTCTGAATGCGCCGAGTGGTCGGTGGTGGAAGATATCTGATCGTACTTCTTCTCCGCCCATGCACTTCTATTCTGTGAACATGAAATCGTGACCTCGCCAGGTATACACGTGTACAGTACCCGCCATAAGAAACATACACAACAGGGAGGGCTTCTTAGAATTATTAAAAGTATTCCCCAGTACAGATGAATATTTGATATTTGTGTATACCCTACAGCGGAGCGGGTATCATACAAAAATGTATTTATTTCATTTTATATAACCCCTGAATTGAAATACCTGTTTTTTGGAGTTGTAATGTCTAACTACACCAATTAAGAAATGATTGTGTTGCTGTTGTGAATTACATTTTTATTTGCTACGAAATTATGTAGCAGGTCCTCCTATTGAAAAATATTAAATTTCCTTAGTACGATAAATTTTTGCAAATATATTTGTCATTTTAATTTGATATTTATCATGTACTATAATACAGGTAAAATCAAATTTCGATACCATTTGATATTTAATTTTTTGTTAATATTTTTTGTATACTACACCGAACCGACTAAATATTTTTTTCCTGCTAAAACTATAAGAACCCCGAATAACATGCAGTGCAGTTGAAAAAAACCTTGGAAGATAGAGAATTTTGAGAATACGTAAAGGGAGAGGACGGCAAGGTTGAACAATACTGAGAAACATAAGATTTTGTAGCACTGGGGTAATATCAACGGGATGAAATAAATAAACGCCCGAAGAAAAAACTTTCGGTAGGGATAGAATGGCGGAATTCGAACCCATGGCCACCTGAATCAGAGCCTTGTAGGCTACGATTGAGCCATCTCTGACGGTAAATATTTTATTTGCCAAGGTTTTCCTCGGCCAAATGAAAACGGGTAAAGCTAATTAAAACACCCATTCCTGAGCTGATATGAGGCTGGCGCAGAGATAGCTTCCAGGCAGCCGGTTTTGAGTAGGGATTTTGTTTTGTTTCTTGTGTTTTAATTTGGATAAATGAAACATAAATAATCGGTCAATAGTCAATATACCTAATACCTAATTCTAGGATTCACGTATTTACTAGAATGTGAAGAGTGTGCCTGATGCTGGAATCGATCTGTTGACCTTTAGCTTGAGAATAGTCTCGCTATCAACCTCTAAACCACCTCAATCGTTTGAGAAAAGTAAAAAATTAAAAAATCCACCAAAACCTCATAAATACAACAATTTCTCAAGACAGCCACGACCACGACTTAATAATCCGCAATCTGCAGATTAGTGTCCAAAGATTTTACTATTGGCCTTGAGAGATCATATAGCTCCAATGTTTATTCCATTATTTGAAGATTTTTCTACCAAAGTATGCTGCAATCTTTATGTTGAGGAATGTACAAAGGTAGAATTCTTCGCATAAAAACCGAAATGGGGGAGGGTCTGCTTCTCTGTCGTGCCATTTTAATTTTTCAATGTTCTATGTATGGATGAATGGCGGTTGAATGGACCACTGGTGATGGGCGGAGCTTAAAACGATCGATAGGCCAAAAGACGAGAGTTGGGATAGATTCTCATTTCCCAAGTTTACGTCTGTTGAACGGCGCACCACTTATCACGCTCTAACTCTGATTCTATCCATTATTTGGACAAAACTTAAAGAGGAATAATATTAGCAAACACTTCATCGCTTATAATAGCGAACATTGCGAATTTTTTTACACAGCCGTTAGCTTGTTATTACAATGTAAGCTTTGAAAAATAAACAAAACGACTATAAGCTTTCTCAACTTCAATTGACAAAAAACTACTTATCGGATTTCGACAAGGCCTCTTTCAAAAAATGCATCTGTCTGTTTAGAGAAGAAATAAATCAACTTACTAGATAGAAAGTGCACTGAACGAAAATTTATAGCATGGGTTAATATGCAGCGTGCCGTTTTTCACGGCTCATCCGCACGTCAAAAGTGCGTATTTGACTTAAAAACACATACACTGCATATGAACCCATGCTATAAAATTTCGTTCGGTGCACTTTCTATCTAGAAAGTTGATTTATTTCTTCTCTAAACAGACAGGTGCATTTTTTGAAAGAGGCCTCGTCGAAATCCGATGAGTAGTTGTTTGTCAATTGAAGTTGAGAAAGCTTATAGTTGTTTTGTTTATTTTTCATGTATGATGCGTACATTGTAATAACAAGCTAACGGCTGTGTAAAAAAATTCGCAATATTCGCTATTATAAGCAATGAAGTGTTTGCTAAATTTTATTCCTCTTAAGTTTGGTCCAAATAATGAATAGAATCAGAGTTAGAGCGTGATAAGTGGTGCGCCGTTCAACAGACGTACACTTGGGAAATGAGGATTTATCCCAACTCATTCCGCCATGTTGCCTCGTGACGTCAGGAGGCGGGTAAAATTCTAGTGGTCAATTGAAAGGTCCTTGTCACTAAAGGGTTAACAAACCCCAGAGCTAAGTAGGTCACAACCAGTGGCTAGGATACAGCATCCCGGCTAGATGAACTATGTGAATTATTTTTATATTATATATTATAATATTATTTATACCTTTGTGTAGGCACAGACAATAATATATTACACTGAAAATTTATTATCTGTGGTCTAGGGTGGCCAGATGTAAATTCCAACAAAAAATCGAGAATGGGGTGGGGGGGGGCGGCTAATTTTTACTCATGTTCACTTTTTTACCCTGATTATACTAATTACTATTAAAATTCAGGCAAGCATCACGTAATTGCTTTGCTGTTCGTAGACGGCACACTTGTTAGGAATTACACACATATTATTGTATTGTCGCCTCAATTTATGATAAATAAATGTTTAATGTCAAACAAATGTGTTTTTGTTTATACAAAGGTTAATTCAACTTGTAATAATATTATTGATATTAATATTATTTAAAGGTGATATTAACTCAAACAATTATTTTTTACCACATGATCTATAGCTCAATACTACACTAAAATTACTGTTTAAAAAATGATATCTTGTAACTGTGATGAAACACGAATTATTAAATTTATTTAATCCAGAAATTTGCCAAAATTTGTGTTTTGGGAATTTTCTTAAATCGGCTTTAACTGCTTCTTTTTTTGTCCACATAGATACAAGAGCATAGTACTAATCTAAAATGCCAATTTTTTACATCGTGTCTTAAAACTGTGCCCAAATATACCCTCAAACACGCAAAAATATGCATTCCAAAATCACACCCCATTTTGGCAGTCAGCATATTTTGACCGAACTACTTACCCAAATTACAAAACAAAATATAGAGAATTTACAGAAAAGGCTGTAGAGTACGTCAATAATGGCAAATATTTTTTTTGGATCAAAATCCTCCAAGGTCACGAGGCATAAAGATCGTCCCCGTGTTATTTCTTATGGGAGATTTTTGCCGATGGGACCTAGCTCGAAAAATGTCATGTTTGACAATTTTTTGGGAGGTCATGGTGGCCCCAATAATTTTTCTGTTGATTGCTTAAATTCATTACTAGTTAGCCTGAATGAAGTATATTTTTTGAGTTTAGCGGTTAAATACCCCTTTAAAATAAAACCGGGGCAGCTTATATTCCGACACAAAACCAGCGCTAGACACAACACCGATTTTATCTGGTCGACAACAGACGGATCTGAAGCATATATAATTTTGAAGAAATAAGTTGCAATCACTCGAGAAAACATTTTACAGATCTCATCTTCAAGAAAATACTTTTAATGGCTCCTAATCAGAATTACCTTACCTGCATGAACGTTATTTCGCGAATGAAATTGCAACTTTCCATATCCGAAATATTTCGTAAATTTAAAATTTTTAGTTAATTAATAATACCCAAGAGGAATATTCCGTGAAATTGTATTCAGTGGTGCGAAACGTATGGTTTGTGTTGGGGAACGGTGGGATCGGTAATATGATATGAGCGAGGTTGGTTGAGGGGGGTGGTAGGAGGGGAAGGGGGGGTGGTTAGAGACGGAGTAATGAGTTATTTGCTTACAACGTAATAGGATGTAACGTGGCGAAATGTACGGGACGCTTGCACACAATAGAGATTGAAAACATGTTTTTAATGAAAATCCCGGCGTTTCAGAGTTACGATTCTCGAACTTATTTTACGCACGGTTCAATATCACTCAGTTATGAAACAGTACACAACGAGCATGCCAGTAAGCAAACTAAAGCCTATTAATTAATTTAGAATGTCGAGATCATGTGGCGAAACGATTCATTCTTTAGAACTTACACTTGAACTTATCTACTATACTTATACTTTTTTATA
>JAMZAV010006568.1:0-35249 GCA_024449915.1 Sweltsa coloradensis
AAAAAAAAAAAAATTTTTTAAAAGTTATATTATTATTTTTATTAATTATTATTATTTTTATTTTATTATTTTCATCTAAGGCAACGGTCTTTCGCCCGCAGCGCACGCGAATGCTAGAAGCGATGACAAATCGACTTGTTTACAGCTACAGTTGGGGGGTTTTTAGCTATCTGCACACGCCGTCCCAAAAGATTTACAATCTTGAAACTCGGTATATGACCTGATATGTGGTCCCATGACATACCAAAAAAAAAATCAGACCGGATCCGATAACCCGTTCTGTGTTAAAAAAGTGCGAAAAAAATCGACTAAAATCTTTCGGCTGGCGGGTTTGGGGGTTCTGCCAGAGAGAGGAAAAAAAAGCCTACAGAGAAAACTGTACATCTTAGAACTATGAAACTTGGACCACACTTAGATGTACCTCGGACTCACACACTTCCGCCGAGAGAAAAAACAATTTTTAAAAACCCCAACACCCCTAAATCATCCCCTAAAATTAAAATAATTCATAGCGCTAACCCAAAATGGAATTTTTTAAAAAAATTTAGTTATTAAAATTATGTTTACTGTGTTTAAACCCAATCGGCCTATTCTCATTATATAAAACCATTTGTCAATCCCCATCCCTAATATTTATATTATTTTACCTTGATTTCCAGCATTCACCATAGGCACCTAATGAGTTATCATCATGAAATTTGACATCAAGGTACATAATAATATGAAAAAAATCCTCCGAGAGGAAAAGCGAATTCCACCCCAAACACCCCCTAAAATTGAATAATTCATAGCTCTAATCAAAAATTGATGCATTATTCAAAATAGTTATTAAAATTATGTATTAATGTGTTTTTAACCCAATCGGCCTATTCTCATTTCCTAAACCTTATTTTTTCAACCCCCATCACTTATAGTTTATATTATTTTTACCTTGTTTTCCCAGCATTTACCATGAAGGTACCTTATGAGTTATCAGCTTTGAAACCATGATGGTACATACTAATATAAAAAAAATCACCGAAAGGCAAGCGATATTCCACGTCCCCAACACCCCCTAACTCATCCCCTAAAATTGGAAAAATTTTCATAGCTCAAACCCAAAATTGAATTTGTGTACAAATAAGTAAATTTTGTTTAATGTGTTTTAAACGCAATCGGCCTATTTTCATTTCCTAAACCACATTTTTTCCACCCCCCATCCCTAAAGTTTATGTTATTTTTACCTTGATTTCCAGCATTCACCATGAAGGCACCAAATGAGTTATTACAGCATGAAATTTGGCATGTTACATAATAATATGAAACATAATAATCCGCCAGGCGGCAAGCGATATTTCACCCCACTGTTCCCTTACCACCCTTAACTTTGGAAAAACTTTAGGTCGTATTTAATACAATTTTAATATTTTAATTGCTGATTAAAATTATGTGTCAATGTGTTATATTCCGGTCAACAAATCATTCACACAAACACCCAAGACGACATAACCATAGGAAAATTTTAATAAAAACATTGTATATTGACAACTACAGATTGTAAACAAAAACAAAAAGATGGTAGCTTTTGTTTCTAGACAATTTGTTTTAAAAAGCACTATATCCACCTTTACACGTATTTCACGCTTTGTATGAAACAAACAACAAAAAGATGTGATATCCCCCAAAACACAAAAATTGAAAAAAAAAAAAAAAAAAAAAAAAAAACGGCAGCCAACCCTCCCCTTTCCCAAAGTCTTCGGCTGTGAATGCTGTGAGATATAGAAGTTGGGCCCAAAGCATTTCATTCTTTCTCCCTAGTTTCGCACTGAAAAGAAGAAAGATCATTTCGCCTGTTGACGAGCGCCAAGCCAACCATTTCGTGGAAAAAAAGTAAAAATTTTAAACCAAAATCATAAAAAAAATTACTTGGCTTTTGATTTTGGTTCGAGGACCTAAAAAGTCAATGGGAAAGTAATTTTTTTATGATTTTGAGTTTAAAATTTTTACTTATTTTCCACGGAAATGGTTGGCTTGGCGCTCGTCAACAGGCGAAATGATCTTATTTTTTTTCAATGCAAAACTAGGGAAAGGAATGAAATGCTTGGCTCACTTCTATATCCACAGCTTTCACAGCCGAAGACTTTGGAAGGAGAGCTTGGCTGCCGTTTTTTTTTTTTTTTTTTAACAAATTTTTGTATTTTGGGGGGTATTTAGGGCCCCTTCGAGAACGCTTTTTTTTAAATCGCGCTGATGGATGAGCTTTTTTTTTTTTTAAGTTTTTTTTGCTTGTTGCGTGGGATCTCTTTCTTTTGCAAGTTCTTTTGAACCGCATTGTAGGTGATTGTTGGTCAAGTTTCTATTGTTACAACTATTGTTAATTGTTATCATATACCTAAACAACTTATATTAAAAGCTTATTTCTATGGATTCTGACTAACTTTTTTTCAACTTTTCTTAAAACAGGGAAACTTCATCACCAAAACCCTTAATGTCCATTTAAAATACAAAACGTTGTAGCCTCACCCTTTTGATCAGAATCGGCCCAAATGTCACGAAAATATCGCACTAAAAATCAAAAAAAAAATTCGAAAAAGTACGATATTCATGAGAAATATTTCTCCGATTGTACACAAAAACGTGCCACGACTAAGTTCAGAGATTTCAAACGTCCCCTCCAATTTTCATCAAAAACTTTCCGGCCTAACGGTACCATATGGACCCATAACGTTTTTAAATATAATTCATCCTTGGGTAAATAAAAGTTTTTTCAATTTGGACCCTAATTTATTTTTTGAAATAATAAAATAATAAATTTTATTTCAACATTCAAATAGGACCAAAAGTGATATTTTTTGGAGAAGATTGAAAATACACATCTGCAAAAAGGATAAAAATGGGTGAAAAAACGGTTGTCCCGGAAATGTAATACATCTCCAGTATTTCCTATTATTTGAGATACAAAAAATTCAAAATATGCAAAAAAAAATCCAACAATTCTATTTTTCAGGAATGTATTTACAAATTTGAATTTTTACTTCAAATGAATATTTTTATTAAAATTTTTAAAATTTCCCAAAATTCGTCAAATTCATGGTAAAAAAAATTTAAAGAACACAAAAATTATTAGAAAAAAATACGAAACTCGAAATGTTTGGCTTTAAATTACCTAATTTTCCCGGATTTCATTCGGGCCTGAAAGGATTAAGATTGATGCATATGCCGTTTGCCCGTAGAGAGCGAAAAACAAACAGAAAAGAAAAGAAAAAAAAAACCACCCGAGCTAATTTTTTTGGGGGTCAGTGAAATTGAAGTCTTCGCTTCGCTCATCTAATTAAATACTATTTAATTTTTCCGGGTACTCAACACATGACACGCTCACTTGTCTAACAACGCCTTTGGCGTTTTTTCCCTTTCTATAGTTGGCTTTAAAAGGGAGCAGTATACCCGGAATAAGTCCAGTCGGTTAACCATCTCTGCCATAGCTGTTGGTAGTTTCTGCTACATATAGCAGTGCGGATCGTTTTTTATAAAGGTTGTTTTGCGTTCTGAACGAAAAATGTGAAAGCCAACTGTAACCGTAACTCCCTCCTCCCCTCCATGGAGGAAAAGGGCTGACGGTGGTTTTACGTACTTTTAATAGTGACTTTGATTTCCGCTTGTTAGCCATCACAGTTTCGGTGAGTGTACCACCAGGGGTGACCAAAATACCCCCTTATAAAAATTTAAAAAAATTTGATTTTCGGTGGAAAAAGGGGCCTACATAAACCTCCCCCTACGCAGGACGGAAGGTCTAAGGGTGGTTTGACGTAATTTAATATAGAAGTTTTTAGTTTGGGTTTTGTAAGACATCAGGGAAATTAGGGTGAGTGTACCCACAAAGGATGACCAAAGTACCTGCCGTATTTTTTTTTCTATCAAAATGGACTTTCCAAAACCCTTCCCTTACTCCCGGACCAAAGGGTTTTGACGGGGGTTTTTGGGTACTTTTTATATCGGCTTTTATTTCCGCGTGTTATCCATCAGGGTTTTTGGTGGGTGACCCCCCCAGGGGTGACCAAAGTACCCACTGTAAAAATGAAAAAAAATCATTTCGATCTTGGGGGTTTTGGAAAACTACGCAGGGGGAAGGTCTTGGGAAATTTTAAGGTATTTTATTACATCAGTTATATTAAGCTTGTAACTGCCACCCCCAGAAGAAATTTTTAATTTCACCTCTTTAAAAAATAATAAATTAAAAATTTTGTAAATGAACCAACTTTTATATTGCGTTGTAACATTATGTTGTGGTCGATAAAAAATTAATTATTTTATTTTCGGGTTGTTCAAAGGAGCACATTAAATTGAATCCCGTTTATGAAGGTTTTTAACCATTTTTGGTTGGTGGGGCGAATGAATTTTATTAAATTAATAATATAGAGCTATGCTTTAGACTTTCTTGTTAAGCTATGTTGGTTTGGTATCCCCACAGGGTTTTTTCCAATTGTTGTAACAATATGATATTGTTTTTATTTTAAATATTTTTAAAATGTGCAGTTATCTTTGAGTAGGATTATAGAACATCAAAAATTATCAAAATCATGTTACAAGACTCAAAATAGGTACAATTTTAATTAATTAGGGGACAACAAAGATGCATCTTACTTTTTACCTTCTTTTACATTTGTTATCTAAATACCTGTGGTAGTAGCTTTTTTGCCACATTTTTAATTAGAAGGTAAGGTACAAAAAAATATATATGCATAATGCTTTATATTGCATGGTATTTTGATAACGTTTTGAAAGCGAATAACCCTAAATGGGTTTGTTGAGAAACCTCACTAGGTGTGCCCCTAAAGAACCCAAAGCTGCAAAAAATTTTCCTAGGTGTTTTTGAAAAATTATATTCTATTAAAAAAGTGATTGGGGACGCCTCCGGAATGCGGGGGGATCCGTGGTTCGATTCCCGGTTGGGGCGGGCTTTATAATTTTTGAATTGTAGTAAATAATAACAATTCCCTACGGGAGTGTTTCCCGACAAAAACCAAAGATATATAAATAAATAATTTATAATAAAAAAAAATGTAAATAATATATTATTATATAATTTTATTATTATAAATTATAGTTCTGGATTTTATTTATAAAATCAAATACACCACGGGAGTGTTTCCCATCAATGGGAAAATTTTGAAAAAAAACCCCCGATCATACCTGCTTAGGTAAAGGGGCATTATATACCCCCTTTTTAATTTTATTCATTCATTTTAAAGCAATAATATATTTTTTTTTTTTGTTACCAAAAACGTTTTTTGTTTAAATGCATTGTTGTTGTAATGCTACTATTTTAAATATTTACGAAAATGTAGTTTATTTTGGGTTTTGCATCTATGTAATTAGATTTTTTTTAGTTTTTCCTTTGTAAAAAATTTTTTATAACTGAATAGGGGTAGACGTTAAAAAAATAAATAAAATTTTTAATAATTTAATTAAAAAAATAAATAAAAAATTTAAACGGTTTAGATGGTCATCAAAGGCGCAGATGTTGCAGTACTGGGCAAACATTCAGACTAGAATACCCAAAAATAAGAGTAATGGAAGTTTCCGTTCCGGTAGCTTAGGGTAAACACTCGACCGGCAATCGGGGGGAGGGGGTTTGATACCCCATGGGAGGATTTTTTTTAATTTTGGGCTTGATTTCTCTAAAAAAAAAAAAAAAATCGTATCTGGGGAGAATATCTTTCCAATGTGCCTTCCCTTTAGTTTTCATCTACTGCTGGAGCAAAATTTTTGTGTAAACTTCTTTTTGCGGTATTAGGTAACGAGACATCTGAATTTTTGATTGGTACTTGCAATTTTGCGTCGCTCCAAGCTACAAACTGTTCGAATTTCTAAACACGGTGTGGATTTTATAATCTTATCTGAGAGGTATGCTGTCAGTCCATGTTTCGTTTTGGTATGAGCAAGCAGTTGGTTCAAAGATCCGTGTCCATTTGGTGAATAATCAGTTACCCTATATGCACTTGCAACTTCTCCACGTGACATGACACGACATGAACTTAAATGCCGCCTGCTGTGAACCAATGTTGACTGTCGCAATAGGTGACAGAATGCAGAATTTAAACACTAACAAAACATCCCAACATAATCACTTGCGCTCAACTTTCTGATCTTCTTTATCAGTAAGTAAGCTGGAAAGTAAATAGAGCCAATTTGCAGAATAGTTCACATTGTGTCTGATACGTATGACATATCCGTCTCTTTAAAATCAGGAAAAGTGCAAAAGGGGGAGATTCCAAGTTAGGTGTTTTCAGACCCCCGTTTATAAACCAAAGCCGCCATTTTTTCTAATTCGCCACAAATCTCCCTACAATGGTAGCAGGGAGAACCTTTGGGATAATTTAAAGCCCAACAAAATCAATTATCTCCTCTTTTAATAAGGGCTTGCTTGTTTAATCGGGTAATTAGAACGCAAACCACAAACATAACATTCCGTACTTTTAGAGGTCCAGACAAAACATTAACACTAAAACCTTTGTATGTTTAAACATGACACTTTAAACTATAGTGTGGCTCGTTGGTCTTGTGGTTAGCCTACCTGCTAACAATGCAGAAGGTACAGGGTTCGATTCCCGCCTTACACAGAAGTTTTTTTAACTTTGATTTGTTCTTTAGTCAATCAGTTTTTGTTTAGGAATTTGTAAATGGTGACTTTGGAGCCGTCCTAGCAACGAGGCACATAATAAATTTAAAGTTGCTAATCGGCCTTGTTAATTCTGGATTTGATCGTGGGTGTTCGAACTGTCCATACCACTGATAATTCCTATTAAAAATATCAATCTTTGGTTGGTTATCGTTCACCCGTCGATTGCGTCGGGGCCTGCAACGTCGGCTTGGTCAATTTGGTTTACTGTCCCCCACTGAAATCAGTTGTGTAACATGAGTGGGTAGACCCTAAATGCGAATTTATTTATTATTAATGTAATTATTTATTTATTTATTTATTTATTTATGTATTTAGTTATTATTTATTTATTTATTTATTTATTTATTTAATTATTTATTTATTTATTTATTTATTTATTTAATTAATTAAATTATTTATTTATTATTTATTTATTTATTATTTATTATTAATAGCTGGACTAATAGGTTATAAAATAGGGGCAAGAAGTAGAAAGTCCTTTAAAGATCGGAATAATCATGTTTATTTAATGTTACCTCAACTGTGACAACGCCATTAATTCTATTTCACATCTCGTGTATTTCGTTTACCGGAAGCCTTCCATAAATATCGTAAACACTTTGAAATAATTGCTCATTACACTCTGGTGGTCCGTTTGAAAGTCTCTTTGTTCCTGACGCGGGGGGGGCGACTATTGTTCATTCACCCCCATAAACCGAAAAACGCAAAAAATTTACAAGCGTGTGTCAGCTTCTTTGGACGTTCTAGGTTTTTTATGTGTCTCAAAAAGAAAAAAAACACATTAGACATTTAGATCCCTGCTAAGACGGGACAGCAAAAAAACAAAGCATACCCATGTGTGTCAGCTTCATTGACGATCTAGGTCTTATGGGTCCCCTTTCCATGAAAATGAAAACACATTAGGACTTTTAGATCACCTGCCTAAAGACGGACACGCAAAAAACCTGAAAGCATGGTGTCAGCTTCATTAGATCTGGGTTTCTTATAGTGCGCTCTAAGATAAAACCCACATTGATATTTTTTTCCACATGTTCAAACGGGACACGACAAAACTAGCAAAAGCAGGGTTTTGGACGGCTTCATTGACGATCTGGGTTCTTATAGTGCGCTAAAAAAACCCAATGAAACCCCTTAGACTTTTAGATCACCTGCCTAAAGGGACGGGAACCCCGCAAAAAATACATACCCATGTTTTGACGGTTTCTTTGGGACGTTTCTAGGCTTATAGTGCGTTTCATAAGATGAAACAAAATTAATATTTAGTTCCCCCCTCCCCTCAAAACAGGACACGCAACAAACTACATGCTTTGTTGACGGTTCTTTGACGACCGGTCTTATAGTGCGTCTAAAGATAAAACACTTAGCCCTTTGGGATCACCTGTCTCAAGAAAGGAAGGGCAAAAAAACTAGCATAGATGTTTTGTCAGCTTCTTTGACAAACTGGGGTTCTTATAGTGCCTCATAAGATGAAACACTTTAAGACATTTAGATCACCTGCCTCAAGAAGGACACCCCAAAAAAACTAAAAGCAGTGTGCCCGGCTTCATTGCGATCTAGGCTTAAAAGGTGCGTCAAAAAGAGGAAAAAAAATTAGAATTTATTCACCTGCCTCAAAACGGGGAAACCACGCAACAAACTAGCATAGCATGTGTGCAGCTTCATTGACAAATCTAGGTCTTAAAAGGGTGTCATAAGATAAAAAAAATTTAACATTTAGATCCCTGCCTAAAGGACAGGACCGAAACAAAACTAGCATAGAGTGTGTCAGTTTCCCATTGCGATCTAGGCCCTTATAGTGCGCTCTGAGTTTGAAAAAACATTAGACTTTTTAGATAAACCTGCCTAAAAAAAAGGACACGAAAAAACCCAGCAAAACCCTGTGGGGCACTTCATTGACGACCTAGGTTTATAGTGCCCCTCATAAGATGAAAACTTTAAATATTTAGTTTCACATGCTTCAAGACAGGACACGAAAAACCAAAACAGCATAGCATTTTGGGAGGGGCTTATTACGATCTGGTCTTAAAGTGCGTTCTAAGAAAAAACACTAGACATTTAGATCACCTGCCTAAAGACGGGACACGCAAAAAAACTGCATAGCATGTGGGGTCAGCTTCATTGACGATCTAGGTCTTATAATGCGGTCATAAGAGAAACCTTTTGACATTTAAAGATCCCCTTTGCCTCAAGACAGGACACGAAAAACAAACTACCCATACCCTGTTGACAGCTTTTTAAACGATCTAGGTCTATAGTGCGCTCATAACATGAAACCCCTTAAAACATTTAAACACCTGCCTCAAGACAGGAACGCAACAAATTTAGATAGCAGGTGGGAGGGCTTAAATTTGGACGATCTGGGTCTTAAATAGTGGCACAAAAGGGATAAAAACACATTAGTTTTTTATTTTCCACCTGCCTCAAAACAGGACCGAAAACAAATTTGGGCATAGCATGTGGGGACGGCTTCATTGACGATCTAGGTCTTTGGGTGCCCCCATAAAGATAAAACACATTAGCCCATTTGGGATCCCTGTCTCAAGAACGGAAAACGCAACAAACAAACCATAGCATTTGTCAGCTTCTTTGGACGATTTTGGGTTTTCTTATAGTGCGCTCATAAGAGGGAAAACACATTAGACATTTAGATCCCCTGCCTCAAAAAACAGGACACGCAACAAACTAACATAGCAGTGGACGGCTTCTTTTGGTTTCTAGGTTTTATAGGCCTCAAAAAAGATGAAAAAACTTTTAGACATTTATTTCCCCCTGCCTTTAAAAAACAGGACACGAAACAAACTAGCATGCATGTGTGTCAGTTTCCCTTGACGTTTCCAGGTCTTATAGTGGGGCTCATAAGTTTAAAAACACATTAGACTTTTTAAATCACCGGGCCCCCCCAAACGGGAAACAGGGCCAACAAACTAGCATAGCATGGTGTTTCAGTTCATTGACGATCTGGGTTTTTTATAGGGGCGCTCATAAGATGAAATAATTAACATTTAGTTCACCTGCCTAAAAACGGGACACGCAACAAACTAAAATGGGCATGTGGGTCAGCTTCTTGCCCGATCCAGGTCTTATAGTGCCCCTCAAAAAATTAAAAAACCACATTAGCCCCATTTAGATCCCCTTCCCTCAAGACAGGACACGCAACAAACTGGGCATAGCATTTTGGTGTCACCCTTCATTGACGATCTGGGTCTTATAGTGCGTTAAAATAAGATAAAAAAACATTAGGCATTTATTTTCACCTGCTCCAGAAAAGGGACACCCCAAAAAAACTACCTTAGCATGTGTTCATTTCATTGGACGATTAGGTCTTTAGTCGCTCAAAAGAGGGAAAAACCCATTAAACTTTTAATTCACCTCCCTAAAACAGGAAAAGCAAAAACTAGCATGCATGTGTGTCAGCTTCTTTGGGACTTTCTAGGCCCCTTATAGTGCGCTCAAAAGTTTAAACCCACATTAACTTTTAGATCACCCCCTCAAGCAGGACACGCAACAAACTAGCTTTGCATGTGTGGACGGTTTCATTGACGATCAAACGTTTTAAGGGGCCCACATAAGTTTAAACCCCATTGGGATATTTAGTTCCCCTTGTTTAAAGACAGGACACGCCAAAAAAACTAGGCATAGCATGGTGTCACCCTTCATTTGACGATCTGGGTTTTTTATGTGCGCTCAAAAGAGAAACAAAAATTAGACATTTTTTTTCACCTGCTTCAAGACAGGCCACGCAACAAAAAAGCATGCATAAAGGGTCAGTTTCCCATTGACGATCTGGGTTTCTTATAGTCCCCCCCCTCATAAGATGAAACACTTTATAACTTTTATTCACCTGTTTCCCAAGAAGGACACGCAACAAACAAAAAAAGCAAAAGCATGTGTAGCTTCATTGACGATCGGGGTCTTTTTAGTGCGTCATAAGTAAAAACACATTGCTTTAGTTCACCTTTTTAAAGACGGACAGGCAACAAACTAGCAAGCATGTTGCCCACTTCATTGACATCTAGGTCTTATAGTGCGCTCATAAATGAAACACAATTAATTTTTTTATTTCCCCTCTTAAAGAAAAGGACCGCAAAAAACTAGCATGGGCATGTGTGTCAGTTCATTGACAAACTAGGCCCTTATAGTGCCCCCAAAAGATAAAAACACATTAATTTTATTTTTCCCCTTGGCTTAAAGAAAAGGAAAACGCAAAAAACCAAAGCATAGATGTTGTAGTTTTCATGGCCCGACCCTAGGCCCCTTATAGTCCCGCACATAAGGAAACACATTAGATTTTTATTTCCTGCCCCCCAACGGGGCCCCACGCAAAAAAACCTGGCATAGCATTTGTGTAAGTTTCCCCGGAACCGACCTAAAGGCCCCTTATAGTGCGCACAAAAGATGAAAACCCACTTAGATTTTAAAGGTTTCACCTGCTTAAAAGAAAAGGACACCCCAAAAAAACTAGAAATAGCATGTGTGTCAGCTTCTTTTGACGACCCTGGTCTTATATTTGCCCCTCATAAGATGAAAAAAACATTAGAAAATTTAGTTCACCTTTTTTCCAAGACAGGAAAAACCGCATCAAAACTACCCTTTAGCATGTGTGTCATTTTCCCTTTTACGATCCAGGCCCTTAAAAGGGGCGCTCATAAATAAAAACCTTTAAACATTTAGTTCACCTGCTTCACGACAGGGACACGCAAAAAAACCCGCATAGCGGGGTTTTCGCTTCTTTGACGATCTAGGGTCTTTTTAGTGCGCACATAAGATGAAACACTTAGATATTTAGTTCACCTGCTTAAAAAAAAGGGGACACGCAAAAAAAACTAGCATAGATGTGGGGTCAGCTTCATTGCGATCCGGGGTCTTATAGTGCCTCATAAGAGAAAACCCCATTAGATTTTTTGGGTGCACCTGCTTAAAAGACAGGAAAACCAAAACAAACTACATAGCATGGGGTTTTCAGCTTCATTGGACGATCCGGGTCTTATAGTGCCCCTTCTTTAAGATGAAAAAAAAATTAGATTTTTAGTTCACTTTGTTCAAGACAGGACAGGCAACAAACTGCTTTAGCATGTGTTTCAGATTCATTGCCCATCTAGGTCTTATAGTGCGCTCATAAGAAAAAAAACACATTAGATTTTTAGTTCCCACCCGGCTTCAAAGGACAGGACAGGCAACAAACAGCATAGCATGTGTGTCCGCTTCTTTGGGACGATTTTGGTTTTAAGTGCGCACCAAAAAAAAAAAAAAGGGATAAAACCACATTAAAATATTTAGTTCACCTCCTTAAAGGACAGGACACCAAAAAACTAGCATAGCATTTTTGTAAAGGCTTCATTGACGATCTGGGTCTTATAGTGCGCAAAAAAAGATGAAACACATTAGACTTTAGTTCACCTGCTTAAAGGGACAGGCCAGGGAAAACAAACAAAGCATAGCATGTGTGTCAGCTTCATTGACGATTTAGGTCTTATAGTGCGCACTTTAAGTTTAAAAACACATTAGATTTTTTGGGTTCACCTCCCTTTCCAGCCCCGGACAACGCAAAAAAACTAGCATAGCGTTTTGACGGTTTCCCCGGGGGACGATCTAGGTCTTATAGTGCGCTCATAAGATGAAACACATTAGACTTTTAAAGTTCCCTCCTTTCAAGACGGGGAACCCGAAAAACAAACTAGCTAGATGTGTTTTCACTTCATTGACGATCTGGGGTTTTTATAATGCGCTCTTTAAGATAAAAACCACATTAAAATTTTTTTTTTCCCACCTGCCTCAAAACGGGGACACGAAAACAAATAGCATAGCATGTGTGTCAGCTTCATTGACGATCTAGGTCTTATATGCGCTAAATAAATGAAACCCCTTAGATTTTTAGTTCACCTGCCTAAAAACAGGACCCCGCAAAAAAACTAGCATAGCAGGGGTGCCGGCCCTTCATTAAACGATTTTAAGGTTTATAGTGCGCCCCAAAAAGATAAAAAACACATTAGACTTTTTTTTTTCACCCCCCTTTCAAGACAGGACACGCAAAAAAACTAGCATACCATTTTGTGTCAGTTTCTTTGGGACGATTTGGCCCTTAAAAAGCGCTCATAAGATAAAACACATTAGACATTTAGTTCCCCTTTCCCCTCAAAAACAGGAAAGGGCAAAAAAACTAGCAGCATTTTTGTGTAGTTCATTGACGATCTAGGTTTAAATGCGCTCAAAAGGATGAAACCCCTTTTAGACATTTTAGTTAAACCGCCCCCAAAAACAGGACACGAAAAACAAAAAAGCATAGCATGTGTGTCAGCTTCTTTGGGACGATCTAGGTCTTATGTGCGCTCTTTAAAAATGAAACACATTAGATTTTTTAGTTCACCTCCCCTAAAACCCAGGAAAACCGCAACAAACAAACCAAGAGTGTGACGGCTTCTTTGACGATCTATTTCTTATAGTGCGTCTTTAAGATAAAAACCCACTAGACATTTAGATAAACCTGCCTCAAAAACAGGACACCCCAAAAAAACTAGCATGGGCATGTTTTGCCCGCTTCTTTGACGATCTGGGTTTCTTATAGGGCGCTCTAAAGGGAAAACATTAGACATTTAGATCACCTGCCTAAAGGGACAGGGCCCACGAAACAAACTAGCAAAAGAATGTGTGTAGGCTTCATTGACGATCTAGGTTTATGTGCGCTCAGAGAGGAAACACATTAATATTTATTTCACCTGCCTCCGACGGGGAAACGCAAAAAAACAAAGCATGCATTTTGGGGACGGCTTCCTTGACGATCTAGGTCTTTAGTGCGCTCAAAAGATGAAACCTTTGGGAATTTTTTATTCCCCTTTGCCTCAAGACAGGCCCCGCAAAAAACTACCCATAGCATGTGTGTCACCCTTCATTGAGATCAGGTCTTATAGTGCGCTCAAAGATAAAAAACACATAAGATATTTAGTTCACCTCCTTTCAAGACGGACGGGCAACGAACTAGCAAGCAGAGTGTCAGCTTCTTTGGGACGATAAGGTCTTTAGTCGCTCATAAAAATAAAAAACCCCTTTAGCATTTAGTTCACCTGTTTTAAAGGGACAGGACCCGCAACAAACTGGGCTTTAGCATGTGTGTCAGTTTCCCATGAGATTTTTTTCCTTATAGTGCCCCCTAAGATAAAACACATTTGGGACATTTAGTTCCCCTGCTTAAAGGGACAGGACCCCAACAAACTAGCTAGCATGTGGGGACGGCTTTTTGACGATTTTGGGTCTTAAAAGTGCGCTCATAAGATGAAACACTTTTAGATTTTTTATTTTACCTCCCAAAACGGGGCCCACGCAAAAAACAGCATGGGCAGTGTGACGGCTTCTTTGACGATTGGGTTTATGGGTGGCGTAAAAGGGATAAAAACACATTAGAATATTTAGTTCACCTGCTTCAAACGGGACCGCAACAAACTACTTTTAGCATGTGTGCCCGTTTTCTTTTGGGACGATCAAAGGTTTTAAAATGCGCTCATAAGATAAACACATTGGGAAATTTAGTTCACCTGCCCCCAGCCCAGGACCCGAAACCCAAAACAAAACATAGCTTGTTCAGCTTCTTTGGGCCCGATCAGGTCTTATATTTGGCCTCATAAGATGAAACACATTAGACATTTAGTTCACCGGGCCTCCAGACAGGACCCCCAAAAAAACTACATAGCATGTGTGCCCAGTTTCATTGACGATCTAGGCCCTTAAATGCGTCATAAGATGAAACACATTAGACTTTTAAATTTTCCCCCTGCCTCCGAACAGGACACGAAACAAACTACCCATAGCATTTTGTGTCCCCTTCATTGACGTCTGGGTTTTTTTAAAATGCGTCATAAGAGGGAAACACAATTTAACATTTATTTCACCTGCCTCCGGGACAGGACACCAAAAAACTAACATAGCTTTGTGTTTTAAAGCTTCAAAAACGTTTTAGGTTTTATAGTGCCCCTCAAAAGATAAAAAACACATTGGGACTTTTTAGTTCACCTGCCTCCGGGACGGGGACGCAAAAAACTACCCTTTACCCATGTGTGTCGTTCATTGACGTCTAGTTTTATAATGCGCTAAATAAAAAGAAAAACTTTAACATTTAGTTCCCCTCCCTCCAGACGGGGACACGCAACAAATTTTAGCATGGGCATGTGTTTGGTTCATTGACGATCTAGGTCTTATAATGCGTTTCCTTAAGAGGGAAAACACTTTAGAATTTAGTTCACCTGCCTCCAGAACAGGACCCCGAAACAAATTTGCATAGCATGTGTGTCAGCTTCTTTGACGATCAAAGGTCTTATAAGGGCGCTCATAAGATAAAAACCTTTAAACCCTTTATTTCCCCCTTTCCCTTCCAGACAGGACACGCAACAAACAAGCTAGCTGTGTGTCAGCTTCTTTTGACGTCTAGGGCCCTTTTTAATTGGCGCTCTAAGATGAAACCTTTTGGGAACATTTATTTTTCACCGGGCCTTTCAAACCCGGGACACGCAACCAAACTAGCTTTAGCTTGTTGACGGCTTCTTTGGGAGGGTCTAGGTCTTATAGTGCCCCTTTTAAAAAGATGAAACACATTAGCCCTTTAGATACCCCCCCTCCAGACAGACCGAAATAAACTACCCTAGCTTTTGGTGCAGCTTCTTTAAAGATCTAGGCCCATAGTGCGCACTTTAAATGAAACACTTAAAGGATTTTTAGTTCACCTGTTTCAAAAACGGGACACGCAAAAAAACTAGCTAAAATGTGGGTCGCTTCATTGACGACCTGGTCTTATAGTGCGCTCATAAGATGAAACAAAAATTTAGATATTTATTCCCCCTGTTTCAAACAGGAAACACGCATAAAACTACATAGCTTTTTTTGCCCAGTTCATTGAGATCCAGGTCTTATAATGCCCCTCAAAAGGGAATGAAAACACATTAACATTTAGTTCACCTGTTTTAAAGGACGGGGCACGCAACAAACAGCATAGCATGTTTTTTTCCAGCGTCTTTGACGATCTAGGTCTTATAGTGCGCACTAAAAATGAAACAAAATTAGATTTTTAAAGTTCACCTGTTTCAAGACGGGACCGAAACCAAACTAGCAAAGCAGGGGTTCGCTTCATTGACGTTTCCAAAGGCCTTATATTGCCCCTCATAAGATAAAAACACATTAAAATTTTTAAAGTTCCCCCTGCTTAAAGGGACAGGACACGCAACAAACTAGCATGCAGGGTGTTCGCTTCATTACAAACCCCAGGTCTTATAGTGCCGCTCTAAGTAAAACCCACATTAGTTATTTAGTTCCCCTTGTTTAAAGACAGGAAAAGGCAAAAAACAGCATAGCATGGGGTTTTCAGTTTCATTGCTTCAGGTTTATAGGGGCGCTAAAAGATGAAACCATTAGATTTTAGTTCCCCCTGCTTAAGACGGACAGGCAAAAATACCATAGCATGGGGTTTCAGTTCATTGACATTTTGGGGTTTTTAATGTGCGCAAAAAATAAGATAAACCACTTTAGATATTTAGTTCACCTCCCCTCAAAACAGGCCCCGAAACCCAAACTAGAAATGGCTTTGTGTGGGGGTTCATTGGACGATCGGGTCTTTAGGGGCGCCATAAGATAAAACAACATTGGGCCCCTTTAGTTCACCTGCCTCAAGACGGAAAACGCAACAAACTAGCTAGCATGTTGTCAGCTTCTTTGACGATTTTTGGTCTTATAATGCGCTCATAAGATGAAACACATTAGAAATTTAGTTCACCTGCCCCCCAAAAAGGACACGCAAAAAACCTACCCATAGCATGTGGGCAGTTTCTTTTGCCCATCTTATTTTCTTAAAATGCGTATAAGATGAAAACACAATTTGACATTTAGTTCACCTCCCTTTAAAAACCGGGACACGCAAAAAAACTAGCATAGCATGTGTGTCAGTTTTTTTTAAACGATCTAGGTCTTATAGTGCGCTCAAAAGATAAAAACACATTAGATTTTTTATTTCCCCTCCCCAAAAAAACAGGACACGCAAAAAAACTAATAGCATGGTGAGGGGCTTCATTGACGATCTGGGTTTCTTATAGTGCGATCAAAGAGGGAAACCCCACAGACTTTTTGATCCCCTTTGCCTAAAGGGGACGGGGGACCCCCGAAAACAAACTAGCTTTGCATGTGTTAGTTTCATTGACGATCTAGGTCTTATATCCCGTCATAAGAAAAAAACCACATTAGACATTTAGTCACCGCCTCAAGACGGGGCACGCAACAAACTAGCATACATGGGGTGTCAGCTTCTTTGACATCTAGGTCTAAGTGCGTCATAGAGGAAACCCCTTGGGATTTTTTTAGTTCACCTGCCTCCAGACGGGAAAACCCCAAACCAAACTAGCATAGAATTTGTGCCCGGCTTCATTGACGATCTGGGGGTCTTATAGTGCGCTCTTTTAAGATAAAACCACATTAGAAAAAATTTTAAGTTCCCCCTTTTCCCTTCAAGACAGGCCCACGCAACAAACTAGCATAGGCCATGTGTTTTCAGCTTTCATTGACGTTTCTGGGTCTTAAGTGCGGCTCAAAAATGAAAAAACATAAGATATTTAGTTCACCTGCCCCCAAGACAGGGACGGGCCCAACGAACTACCCATACCCTTAAGTGTCAGCTTCATTGACGATCTAGGTTTATAGGCGCTCATAAATAAAAAACACTTTTAGACATTTATTTTCACCTGTTTTAAACGGGGACCCCGCAAAAACTAGTTTGCTTTGTGGGTCACCCTTCTTTGCCGATCTAGGTCTTATAGGCGCTCAAAAGGAAACACATTAGACTTTAGTTCACCTGCTTAAAGGGACAGGACACGCAAAAAAACTAGCAAAAGCATTTGTAAACGGCTTCATTGCATTTAGGTTTTATAGTGCGCCAAAAAGATTGAAAACACTTTAAAATATTTAATTTCACCTCCCCCCAAAACAGGACACGCAACAAACAAAGCATAGCAGGGTTGTGAGGCTTAAATTGACGTCTAGGTTTTATAGTGCGCTCATAAATTGAAACACATTAGATTTTTTGTTCACCGCTTCAAACGGGGCAGAAAACAAAAAGGGCATAGCATTTGTGCCCAGCTTCATTGACGATCTAGGTCTTAAGTGCGCCATAAATGAAACACATTAGCCCTTTTAGTTCACCTCCCTCCAGACGGGACACGCAAAAAACTACATAGCATGGGGTTTCAGTTTTCCTTTGACGATCTGGGTCTTAAAATTTGCGCTCAAAAGATGAACACTTTTGGGACATTTATTCCCTCCCTTTCCGGGACAGGGACCCCAAACAAACTAGCAAAACTTTGTGTGCAGCTTCGGGGGCCCGATCTGGGTCTTATAATGCGCTCATAAGATAAACCCACATTGCATTTAGTTCACCTGCCTCCAGACAAAAAACGGCAAAAACTGGGCATGGGCATGTGTTCAGCTTCATTGACGATCTAGGTCTTTAATGCGCTCATAAATGAAAAACATTGGGCCCTTTTTATTTTCACCTGCCCCAACGGGAAACACCCCAAAAAAACAAAGAAATGCATGTGTGCCCCATTTCATTGAGGGACCCAAAAGGTTTTAAATATGCGTCTCATAAGTTTAAACACATTAGCTTTTAGTTTCACCTGCCTCCAGACAGGACACGCAAAAAACAAAATTGAGTTGTCAGTTTCATTGACGATCTGGGGTCTTATAATGCCCCTCATAAGATAAAACACTTTAAAGACTTTTGGGTTCACCTGCCTAAAAACGGGGACACGCAAAAAACTAGCATAGCATGTGTACGGCTTCATTGACGATTTGGGTTTCCTTATAGTGGTCATAAGATGAAACCATTAAAACATTTAGATAACCGGCCTCAAGACGGAAAACGAACCCAAACTAGCATAGAAATGTGTGTCACTTCTTTGACGATCTAGGTCTTATAGGCGCTCATAAGATGTAAACTTTAAAGAATTTAGTTCCCCCTGCCCCCCAACAGGACACCAAAAAAACTGCATAGCATGTGTGAGGGCTTTAATTGACGACCCAAAGGTTTCTTTTTAGGGGCGCCCCATAAGATAAAAAACACTTTTAGTTTTTTTAGTTTCACCCTGCCTCAAAACAGGACAGCAAAAACTAGCATAGCATTTTGTGACGGTTTCCCTTGAGATCTAGGTCTTTATTTGCGCTCTAAGATTTGAAAAAAAAATTGGGCATTTATTTTCACCTCTTCGGACAGGACACGCAAAAAACTAGAAATAGCATGTGGGGACGGTTTTTCTTTGGACGATCTGGGCTTTAGGCGCTCATAAGATAAAAACCCATTGGGATATTTAGTTAAAAACCCCCTCCCTCAAAACGGGGAAAACGAAACCCAAACTAGCATGGGCATGTGGGGACGGCTTCTTTTTAGGGTTTTGGGGCTTATAGGCGCTCATAAAAAAAACACTTAGATATTTAGTTAAACCTGTTTTCGACAGGAAAAACGCAACAAACTAGCATGGCCCAGTGTGCCCAGTTTCTTTGACGTTTAAAGGTCTTATAGTGGTTTCAAAAAAGAAAAAACCCACATTAGATTTTTAATTTCCCCTGCCTCAAGACAGGACACGCAACAAACCCCCCTAGCATTTGTGCCCCTTCTTTTACGATCTATTTTCTTATAGTCCCGTTTCAAAGATGAAAACTTTAGATATTTAGTTAAAACCCTGTTTCAAGACAGGCCCACCAACAAACTACTAGCATGTGGTGTCAGTTTCATTGCCCGACAGGTTTTTTAAAAAAGTGCGCTCATAAGATGAAAAACCATTAGATATTTATTTCCCACCTGTTTAAAGGGGACGGGAAAACGCAAAAAATTTACCCATACCCATGGGGTGTCAGTTTTCTTTGGGCCCGTAAAGGGTCTTATAGTGCGCTCATAAAAAAAAAAACCCACATTAGATATTTAATCACCTCCCTAAAAAACAGGAACCCCAAACTAGCTAGCATGTGTGACGGCTTCATTGACGATCAAAGGTTTATGTGCGCTAAATAAGATGAAACCCCTTGGGACAATTTTAAACCTGCCTCCAGACGGAAAACGCAAAAAAAACTGCATAAAAATGTGTGACAGCTTAAAATTGACATCAAAGTTTTTTATAGTGGGGCTCATAATGAAAACCATTAAACATTTATTTAACCTCCCTTCAAGACAGGAACCCCAACAAACTAGCATAGCATGTGTGACGGCTTCTTTTGACGACTAGGTTTTTAAAAGTGCGCTCATAAGATGAAAAAAAACATTGATTTTTAATCACCTGCCTAAGCCCAGAACGCAAAAACAGCTTTAGCATGTGGGACGGCTTCATTAAAGGTTTCTAGGCCCTTATAGTGCCCCCAAAAAGATAAAACACATTAGATTTTTAGTTCCCCTGCCTCAAGACAGGACACGCAACAAACTAGCATAGCATGTGTGTAAAGCTTCTTTAAACGATCTAGGTTTATGGGTGCGCTAAATAAAATGAAAACACTTTTAACTTTTAGTTTCACCGTTTTCAAGACGGGACACGCAAAAATAGCATAGAATGGTGTCAGCTTCTTTGACGATCTGGGTTTTTAAAGGGTGCGCTCATAAGTTTTGAAACACATTGATTTTATTCACCTCCCTCAAGACAGGACACGAAAAAAAAAACTAGCAAAAGGATGTGTGACGGCTTCATTGACGATCTAGGTCTTTTTGGGCCTCCCATAAGAGGAAACACAGAGATATTTATTTTCCACCTGCTTAAAGGGCCAGGAAAAAAAAAGGGCGTGAAAACCCTTCGTTGACGTTTAAACTTTTTTCGTTTTACATTTTTTTTTCGCTATGTTTGGGGGGTTTTGTCTATACTTTTGTGTTTTGGGATAAAAATTTCCCTTAACTTTAAATTGAAATATGTAATATGCGTCTGGCGCCACGCCTAGCTACAGCAAATTTTTTTTAAATTGTATCTGCAATTTTTTTTATCACAAAGAAGACAGTTTATTGGTTTTCAAATTTCAATCCCTTATAATTTAAAATCATAATTCCCCACATGTTTAAAAAAACGTTTTGGGGAGGTAAACGAAAGTACTTAAACAAATTAAAAATTAAAAAGATATTGGGGGGCCCCATGCCCCTGCCCCCCCAATTATTACTTTGGGATCAGCGCAAAAAGGTAAAAAATTTATAATGGCATTTTGAAAAATGTATTGTGTAAAAAAGCTATTTGTTTTTTATTAATGCATACAGCAAGAAATAAGTGTCCCGGGTTTTTCTTTTAAACGTCTTGATTGCGCCAAAAAGTTGGATGATCAACCTTGGGCTATGTAAAAAGGATGGTGTGCATGGATGTTTGGGGGCCCCACCCTAATGAACCAATTGAAATTTTAATTTGGGGTAAATCGTTTCGGCTAAAATTAAAATAAAAAATTAAATTTTTGGGGGGGGGGTTTTAAGCCTGGCCCCCGGGGTCCCAATTTCATTTCCCCTTTTTTAGGGGTCCCTTTTTGTCTAGGCCTATTGGAGGGTTTTTTTTTTTTTTTAAATTTTTTCCTTTTTTTTCTTTTTTGGGGGAAAAAATTTGGGAAAAAGGGGGGAGAAGGCTGGTTTAAAAGAATTTTACTTAAAAACCTTCTTTGGAAACATTCCCCCCTTAAAAAAAGGGAAAAATTTTAAGGCACTTTTTTTTTTTTTTTTTTTTTTTTTTTTTTTTTTTTAAAAAATTTTTTGGGGAAGGGTGAAGGGTTTTCCCTGAGCCTTTTAAAGAAATAACCCCAAATAATTTCAAAATTCCCCCTTAAACAAAAATGGAGCTTTTTTTTTCCCCGCCAAATTTTTAAAAACCTCCAAAAAAACCTTGTTTTAAGTCAAAATAAAATTTTAAACCCCAAAGGTTTTAATAGGATCCCCCCGGGGGAAATTGGCCTGGCGGGGTAAAATTGGGGACTTGGGGTAGCCCCCCATTTGATTTTAAAGTTTTTGGTTTTTTGCATTTAAACCCAAAATTTTTTTTTTTCCAAAAAGGTGGGCAGGGTTTTTAAGGGAGAAAAATATTAAAACCCTAACAAAAATTATTGGAAATTTTTCCCTTAAAAATTTTTAAAATTTTTTTTTGTTTCTATTTTGGGGAAAATTTAAAAAAATTTTAAGCCATTCCCAACCCCAAAATCCAGAAAAATTTTTTCCTTTTAAAAAAAAGCTAAAAAATTGGAAATGCCTTTTAGGGTTGGCCTTTCTTGGGAAAAACCTTTTGGGCCGTGGGACCCTATTTTGGGGAAAAAAGGGGAAAATTTTTCCCTTACTATCTTAAAAAAATTTTGAAAAATTTTCGGGTTTTTAAAATTCAAACTTTTAAATTTTAAAATTTTCCAAAAAAAGGTGGGCTAAAAAAAATGTTTTTAAGGAGAATATCACAAAAAAATTTGTAAAAAATTTTGGTTTTTTTCAAACCGGGACTTTCCTTTGTTTTTACCCAAAGGCGAACCAATTTTGGGGCCCCCCCCCCTGTTTTTTAAAAAATTTCTTTCTTTAGGGGGGCCTTTTTGGAAAAAAAGCCTTCCCCATTTTAAAACCCGGCCCCTTTTTTTTTTAAAAAAAAAATTTCGCGTTTTTTTAAATTTTTATGGGGCCTTTTTTTTTGTTTTAAAAAAAAGTTTTTTTTTAGTTTTTGCGGGTTGAAGATCCTTTTCTTTTTTTTCTTTTTGGCAAGTTTTTTTCTTGAACGCTTGTAGGGGATTTTTGTCAAATTTCATTGTTAATTTTTATTTAAAAAACCCAAAAACCCTTTAATTTAAAACCTTTTTTTTTTATATGGTTTCGGGGTAATTTTTTCAACTTTTTTCTTTTTTAAAAAAACAAAACATCCCAAAATTTCCTTAAAAAGTCCATGTGAAAAAAATGAACGTTCTAGGGCCCCCCCGTTTTTGGGCCCGGGAAATTACCCAAAAGTCCAAAGAAAAAATCACACTAAAAAACGAAAAAATCGTAAAAGGGAGGATATTTAAAGAAAAAAATTTCTTTCCGGGTTGTACCCCAAAAAAGGGGGCAAATATAGGGTTTTAGAAAATTTTGAAGGTCCCCCCCCAAAATTTTTTCAAGATGCATTTTGCCGGTTTTCCCGGGAGCCCTGGGAAAAAAACAGACAGAAAAACAAAAAAAAAGAAAAAACGACAAAACAAAAAAACATTGGAGCTAAATTTTTTGAGGGGTCATGAAAATTTAAGTCATTGCTTTTGCCCCAAAACCAAAAAGGGAGGGAAATTTTATTTTAATAAAAAATTTTTTTTTTCACGTTTCAGTTTTGTTTTTAAAAATTTTGCGTTCCCAATAAAAAACAAAATAATTGTTTTAATTTTCATATGAATTTAAAGTAACCCTCAGGGGTTTTTCCAATCCCGCATTTTTGAGGTTTGAAATGAGGGGGAATGCCCCCCCCCAATACGAAAAAAAAAAAAAGGGGGAGCCAAAAATCTCCTTCAAAAGTCTTCGGCGGGGAATACTTGGGGAGACATAGAAGTTCAGCCAAGCATTTATTTTTTCTTACTAGTTTTCCCCATTTAAAAGAAGTAAGAAACATTTCGCCCCGTTTACGAGCGCCAAGCCAAACATATTTTATGATAAAAAAAGTCCCAAAATTTTTTAAAAATCAAAAAACGTAAAAAAATTACTTTTTGGGCATTGACTTTTTGGGGAAATTCTCATAATGAAGCAAAACAGGGGCCAGCGTTAGTGTGGGGTAGGGAAACCCCGCCTTAGGGGAAATGAAGCCCGCCCGGGGGCGGACAATTTTTTGTGGTTTGAACCTTAAAACCTTTTGGAAGTGAAAACGACGGAGGGGGGACAAGTTAGTGTGATACAACCCTTCCTTTAGGAAGGGGAAACTGACGGAGGGGGGAAAAAGTTAGTGTGATAGAACCTTTCCCCTTTGGAAGTTTAAGTGAAAGGAGGGCGACAAGGGGTTTGTGTGATTGAACCCTACCCTTTGGGAAGTGAAGCTGACGGAGGCGGACAAGTTGTGTGATAGAACCCGGGCCCTTAAAGGAAGTGAAGCTGACGGAAAGGGGGGACAAGTTTGTGTGATGAACCCTTTCCTTAAAAGGGAAATGAAGCGGGCGGAGGGGACAAGTTAGGGTGAAAAAACCCTTTTCCTTAGGAAAGGGGGGGGAAAACCGACGGAGGCGGACAAGTTAGGGGATAGAACCCTACCTTTTGGAAGTGAAAACTGACGGAGGCCGGGGCGAGTTAGAGGATAGAACCCTGCCCTTTGGAAAATGAAGCGGGCGGGGCGGCAAGTTAGTGTGATAAAAAACCCACCTTAAGGGAAGGGGAAAGCCCGACGGAGGCGGACAAAATTTTTTGGGGGTGATAGAACCCTACCTTTGGAAGTAAAAATGACGGAGGCGGACAAGTTAGTTTTGATAGAACCCCCACCTTTGGAAGTGGGAAAGGGCGGAGGCGGAAAAGAGTTTAAGTGATAGAACCCCAAAACCCTTTGGAAGTGAAGCTGAAAAGGGGAAAAAAAAAAAGGCCCGGGGGGGCAAGTTTGTGTGAAGAACCCCACCTTAGGAAATGAAGCTTTACGGAGGCGGGGCAAGTTTGGGGTTTATAAAAACCCCCCTTAGGAAGTGAAGCTGACGGAGGCGGCAAGTTAGTGTGAAAAGAAACCCCCACCTTTGGGGAAATGGGAAACGACGGGGGGGGGACAAATTTAGTGTGATAGAACCCTACCTTAATAAATGAGCTGGCGGGATGCGGGGCAAGGGTTTGTGTGATTTTGAACCCTTACCTTAGGAAGTGAACTGACGGAGGCGGACAAGTTATGTTATTTGAAAACCCCACCCTTTGGAAAGGGGAAAGCTGACCCAGGCGGACCCAATTTTGTGTGATAGAAAACCCTGCCTTAGGAAATGAAGCTGACGGAGGCGGAAAGTTAGTGTGTAGAACCCTACCCTTTGGAATTTAAGCTGCGGGGGTTGACCCAATTGTGTGAAAAGAAACCCTACCTTTGAAAGTGAAGCTTTACCCGGGGGCGGACAAGTTAGTGGATAGAAACCCCACCTTAGGAGTGAAGCCCGAAAGGAGGCGGACAAGTTTAGTGTGATAGAAAACCCCCCCTTAGGAAGTGAAGCGACGGAGGCGGACAAGTTGTTTTTAGAACCCTAAACCTTTGGAAAATGAATTGGGGGGAGGGGGACAAGTTAGTGTTTTTAAAAACCCTACCCTTTGGGAAAGGGAAACGACGGGGGCGGACAAATTGTGTGATAGAACCCCCACCTTTTTGGGGAAAATGAAACTGACGGAGGGGACAAAATTGTGTGATAGAACCCTACCTTTTTTTAAATGAAACTGACGGGGGGGGGACAAATTTTTGTGAAGAAAAACCCAACCCCCAGGAAAATGAAGCTGACGGGTTTAACCAAAATTAGTGGATAGAACCCTAACCCCTTTGAAGTGAAGCTGGGCGGGGGCGGACAAGTTATGTGAAGAACCCCACCTTAGGAAAATGAAGCTAACCCGGGGGGCGGACAAAATTAGTTTGGGTAGAAAACCCCCCCCTTAGGAAATGAACTTACGGAGGGGGGACAATTTAGTGTGAAAAGGCCCTACCTTAGGAAGTTTAAGCCCCGCCCGGAAAGGGGGACAAAATTTGTGGGGGAGTGAAAACCCCGCCTTAGGAAGTTAACTGCCCGGAAAGGCCCGGGCAAGTTTGTTTGATAGAACCCCACCTTAAAGGGAATGAAGCCGAAAGGAGGGGACAAGTTAGGGGATAGAACCCTTTTACCTTAGTAAGTGAAGCTGACGGGAAGGGGGACCAAATTTGGGGATAGAACCCCACCTTAGGGAATTTAAGCTGACGGGGGCGGAGGGGGTTAGAGTGATAGAAACCCCACCTTAGGGAAATGAAGCTGACGGGGGCGGGCAAGTTAGTGTGATTGAACCCTACCTTAGGAAAAGGGAAACTGACGGAGGCGGACAAATTAGTGTGATAGGGAACCCCGGGCCTTTGGAAGGGAAGCTTTACCCGGGGGCGGACAAGTTAGTGTATAGAACCCTACCTTAGGAAGTGAAGCTGACGGGGGGGCGGGGCAGTTAAAAGTGATAAACCCTCCTTAGGGAAATTTAAGCTTTACGGGGGGGGGGCCCAAATTAGTGTGATAGAACCCTACTTAGGAAGTGAAGCTGACGGAGGGGGGACGGAAATTAGGTGATAGAAACCCCACCTTAGGAAGGGGAAGGGTGGGCGGGGGGCGGACAAAATTAGTGTGATGGGAAACCCCAAAACCCTTTTGGAAGGGGAAACTGACGGGAGGCGGGGCAAGTTGTGTGATAGAAAACCCCACCTTTAGGAATGGGCTGGGGGAGGCGGACAAAATTTTGGATAGAACCCTACCCTTTGGAAGTGAAGCTGCCCGGGGGCGGACAAGTTAGTGTGATGGGAAACCCTTTCCTTTTGGGGAAGTGAAGCTACGGAGGCGGACAAAATTAGTTTTGATTTGAACCCCGCCTTAGGAAAGTGAACTGACGGAGGCGGACAATTTAGTGGATAGAAAACCCTTTCCTTTTGGAAGGGGAAAACTGACGGAGGGGGGACAAGTTATTTGATAGAACCCTACCCCTTTGGGAAATGAAGCTGGGCGGGGCGGGCAAGTTTAGTGTGATAGGAAACCCCACCTTAGGAAATGAAGCTGACGGGGGCGGACAATTAGTTTGGGTAAAAAACCCTACCTTAGGAAGTGAAGCTTTACGGAGGCGGACCCAAAGGTTTGTGTGATAGAACCCTACCTTAGGAAGTGAAGCTGACGGTTTGGGGGGTTTAGTGTGAAAAGAACCCTACCCTTTGGGGGGAAATGAAGTTTTGGGGGGGCAGACAATTAGTGTGATAGAACCCCCACCTAGGAATGAAGCCGCCCGGGGGCTACAAGGGTTTGTGTGATAGAACCCACCTTAGGAAGTGAACTGACGGGGGCGGGACAAGTTTTGTGTGTGAACCCCCCAAATTAGGAAATGAAGCTGACGGAGGCGGACAAGTTGTGTGATAGAACCCTAATTTGGAAGTGAAGCGAAAGGAGCGGACAAGTTAGGTTTTTGGGTAGAACCCTGCCTTTTGGGAAAATGAACTGACGGAGGGGACCCAAATTAGGGGTGTAGAACCCTACCTTTGGAAGGGGAAGTGACGGAGGGTGACAAGTTAGTGTGATAGAACCCCCACCCTTGAAAGTGAAGCTGACGGAGGGCGGAAGTTAGGTGGGTAGAAAAACCCCAAAACCTTAGGAATTTAAACTTTTAACCGGAGGCGGACAAGTTAGTGTGATAGAACCCTACCTTAGGGAAATGAAGTGACGGAGGCGGACAAATTAGTGTGATAGAAAAATACCCTTTGGGAAGTGAAGCTGAAAGGAAGGGGGACAAGTTAGGTGATAGAAACCCCGCCTTTGGAAATAAGCTGACGGAGGCGGACAAAATTTGTTTTAAAGAACCCTACCCTTAAGGGGGGTTTTGAACTGACGGAGGCGGGCAAGTTTTGTGATAGAACCCCTTTCCCTTTTGGGAAAATTTAAAACTTTACCCGGGGGCCCGGGCAAGTTAGTGTAAAAGAAACCCCCCTTAGGAAGTGAAGCTGACGGGAAAGGGGGACGAGTTAGAGTTTATAGAACCCTACCTTTTTTAAATGAAGCGACGGGGGCGGAAAAGTTAGTGTGATAGAACCCTACCTTAGGAAGTGAAGGCTGACGGGGGGCGGAAAAATTTTGGGGATAGAACCCCGCCTTAGGGAAAAGGGAAACTGACGGAGGCGGACAATTTTGGGTGATAGAAACCCCAAAACCTTTGGAAGGGGAAGCTGACGGAGGGGACGAGTTAGGTGAAGGAGAAAACCCCACCCCCTTTGGGGAAAGGGGGGTGACGGGGGGGGGAAAAAGTTTTGTGGATAGAAAACCCCACCTTTTGGAAGTGAAGCTGACGGAGGGGGGACGAGTTAGAGTGATTTGAACCCTACCTTAGGAAGTGGGAAAATGAAAGGGGGCGGAAAAAGTTTTTGGTGATGAAACCCCCCCTTAGGAATGAAAGGGGACGGAGGCGGGGCAAGGGTTTGGTGATAGAAAACCCCCAACCTTTAAAGGGGGAAACTGACGGAGGGGGACAAGTTTTTGTGATTTGAACCCCTACCTTAGGAAGTGAAGCCCGAACGGGGCGGACAAGTTTTTGGGGGATAGAACCCTACCTTAGGAAGTGAAGTGGCGGAGGGCGGACAAGTTTGTGTGGGTAGGAAACCCCCCCCCCGGGCCCCCCCTTAAAAAGGAAATGAAGCTGACGGAGGCGGGCAAGGTTTGTGTGATTTGAAACCCTTCTTAGGGAAAAAAAGGGTGACGGAGGCCCGGGCAAGTCTTTGGGGATAAAAAACCCTACCTTTGGAAGTGAAGCTGACGGGGGGCGGCCCAAATTTTTGAGTGATGAAAACCCCAAACCCTTTGGAAATGAAGGGTGACGGAGGCGGACAAGTTAGTGTGATGAACCTTACCTTTTTTGGGGAAATGAAGCTTTACGGGGGCGGGGCAAAGTTAGTGGATTAAAAACCTTACCCTTTGGAAGTGGGTGACGGAGGCGGGCAAGGGTTGTGTGATAGGGAAACCCTACCTTTTGGACGTGAAGCTGACGGGGCGGACCCAAAAATTTGTGTGAAGGGGAACCCCACCTTTTGGGGGAATGAAGTGGGGGGCGGGAAAAAAGGGGGACGATTTTTGAGTGATAGAAAAAATACCTTTGGAAAGTGAAGCTGCCCGGGGGCGGACAAGTTAGTGTGATGAAAACCCTTTCCTTTTGGGAAATGAAGCTGACGGGGGGGACAAGTTAGTGTTTTAAGAACCTTACCTTTTGGGAAGTGAAGCTGACGGGGGCGGACAATTAATGTTTATAGAACCCTTTCCTTAGGAAGTGAAACTGACGGAGGGGGGGACAAATTTTGTGTGATAGAACCCACCTTAGGAAGGTTTAAGGGGTGACGGAGGCGGGGCAAGTTGGGTGAAAAGAACCCTAACCTTAGGAAATGAAGCTGCCGGGGGGGGGGGACGATTTTGAGTGATAGAACCCTACCTTGGAAGGGAAGCTGACGGGGGCGGACAAGTTAGTGGGGGATTTGAACCTTACCCTTTGGGAAGGGGAAACTGACGGAGGCGGGACAAGTTTTTTGTGATAGAACCTTTTCCTTAAAAGGAAAGTGAAGGGGGGACCGGGGAGGCGGGGGGGGGGGCAAGGTTTGTTTTGATAACCCAAACCCTTTGGAAGTGAAGCTGACGGAGGGGGGACCAAATTTTTGTGTGATTGAACCCTACCTTAGGATTGAAACTGACGGAGGCGGACAAGTTAGTGTGATAGGAAACCCTCCTTAGGAAATTTAAGGGGGTGACGGAGGCGGGACCCAATTTTGAGTGATAGAACCCTACCTTAGGAATGAAGCTGACGGAGGCGGCCCAAATTTGTGTGTTTGAAACCCCCACCTTAGGAATTTTAAGCTGACGGAGGGGGAAAGTTAGTGTGTAGAACCCTACCTTAGGAAAATTTAAACTGAACGGAAAGGGGGACAAGTTAGTGGGGATAAACCCCCAAACCCTTTGGGAAAATGAAAACTACGGAGGGGACAAATTAGTGGGGAAGAAAACCCCGCCTTTTGGGAAATGAAACTGAGGAGGCCGGGGCAAGTTAAATGTGATAAGAAACCCCCCGCCTTGGAAGTTTAAATGACCCGGGGCGGACAAGTTAGTTTTATAGAACCCTGCCTTAGGAAAATGAAGGGGTGACGGAGGCGGACAAGTTATTTGTAGAACCCTACCTTAAAGGGAAGGGGAACTGCAAGAAGGCGGACAAGTTAGTTGGGGAATAAACCCTGCCTTAGGAAGTGAAGCTGGGAGGCGGGGCAAGTTTGGGGAAAAAGAACCCTGCCTTTTTGAAGTGAAGCGACGGGGGGCGGGGCAAAATTAGGGTGATAAAAACCCCACCTTAGGAAGTGAAGCTGAAAGGAGGGGGACAAAGTTAGGTTTATAGAACCCTGCCTTAGGAAAGGGGGAAGCCGGGGAGGCGGACAAGTTTTTGGATAGAACCCTAAACCCTTGGAAGTGAAGCTGAAAGGGGGCGGAAAAAGTTAATGTGATAGAACCCTACCTTAAAGGGAATGAAAACTGCGGAGGCGGGGCAAGTTATTTTGATAGAACCCTGGCCTTAGGGGGAATGGGAAACGACGGAGGCGGGGCAAGGTTAAATGTTATGAACCCCCGCCTTGGAAATGAAGCTGACGGAGGCGGAAAAGTTATGGGGGAAGAAACCCCAACCCCTTTGGAATGAAGCTGAAGGGGCGGACCCAAATTTTTGGGGGATAGAAACCCTACCTTAGGAATTTTAAGGGGAGGGGCGGGCAATTTAGTGTGATAGAAAACCCCCCTTAGGAAGTGAAGCCGGGCCCGGAAAGGGGGACAAGTTTTTGTGTGATAGAACCCTACCTTAGGAAAATGAAAACTGACGGAGGCGGACAAGTTAGTGTGATAGAAACCCACCTTAGGAAAAAGAAACTGGGCGGGGGGGGACAAAAGTTGGTGATTTGCCCCTGCCTTAGGAAAATGAAGCTGACCCGGGGGCAAAAAAAGTTTTTGGGTGGGGTAGAACCCCACCTTTTGGGAAGTGATAAGCCCCGACCCGGGGGCGGACAAGTTTAGTGTTTTATAGAACCCTACCTTAGGAAGTGAAGCTGACGGTTGGGGGGACAAGGGGTTGTGTGATAGAACCCACCTTAGGAAAGAGAAGCTGACGGAGGCGGACAAGTTAGTGTTTTAAAACCCTTTCCTTAGGAAGTGAAGCCCGCCCGGGGGCAAAAAAAGTTAGTGTGATAGAAAACCCTTCCCCTTAAAGGGAAATGAAAACTGAGGAGGCGGACCCAATTAGTGTGATAGAACCCTAAACCGGAAGTGAAGGGGTGACGGAGGCGGACAAAATTTGTGTGATTTGAAACCCCAAACCCCTTTGGAAATGAAAACTGACGGAGGGGGGACCCCGTTTGGGGTGTTTGAACCCTTTCCTTTTGGAAAATGAAGCTGACGGAGGCGGACGAAATTAGAGTGATAGAACCCTACCTTAGGAAGTGAAGCTAAAGGAGGCGGGGCAAGTTAGTGTGATAGAACCCACCTTAGGAAGTTAAGCTGACGGAAGGGGGACAAGTTAGTTTTTGATAGAACCCCACCCCTTTGGAAGGGGAAGTGACGAGGGGGGACAAGTTAGTGTGATTAAAAAACCCCACCCTTTGGGAAATGAACGGGCGGAGGCGGAAAAAGTTAGTGTGGGTAGAAAACCCTTAAAACCTTTAAAAAGTGAAGCGAACGAGCGAAGCCTTTTACTCCCTCGTCGGGCTGGGGGTTTGACCCCCCCCCCCCCGTCCCCCCGGGACTCCAGGTAGCCCCCCGGGTTTCCTTTTGGGTTGGGTTTACTGACTTCCTTGTTTATCCCTTTCTCCTAAAAACCCGGGGGAGGGCCTCCGGAGTCCCCAATTTTTCGGGATGAGGGAATTCCGACGGGGGGCGGTTCACTGTTTTCCCGTCCGCAATTTGGGGTTTTTCCCCCGAAATTAAAAAAAAAAAAAAAAATAAAAAAAAGGGGTTTCAAAAAAAAAAAGGGAGGAAAAAAAACAAAATACATTAAAAAAGACCCTTTAAAAAACCAAATTTTGGGGCAAAAAAACCAAAAAAAAAAAAATAAAAGGGGGGAAAAAAAAAATTAAAAAAAAAAAAAAAAAATTTAGAAAAAAATTTAAAAAAAAAAAAAAAAAAACCCTTCCCCCCCCCCCCTTTTCCGAGCGAAAAGGGTTTAACCCCCCACCACCTCCCCGGACTTTTTTCACCCGGTTTGGGGCCAAAAAAGGTTCCCCCCCAAAATCTTTTTCCAAATTTTAAAAACCCCCCAATTTTGACCAGAACATTTTGCTCCATGTTATTTCCGATTTTAATTGCCTTTTAACAAGGGGCGTTTTTTCCCCCTTGCTCGTGAGAAACCCGAGTCCAAAAAAAATAGATCCCTTTCTCCTAAAACCGCGAGGCTCGAGTCTCAATTGTCGGGATGAGCAATTCCGACAAGCGCGGTTCACTGTTGCCCGTCCGCATGGGGTGTCCCCCATCCTCAGGCTTCCGACGTCGCACGGGCTTGACCCTCGCACTCTGGGACCGTGCGGCCGGCCGACGACGGCGACCTGTTGGCGTACCACCCCCCGAGTCTCCCCCCGCCTGCAGCAAGGTCTGTTCCATGCTGGAGAATCCCGGCGCACATATCGACGCGGAACGACCCTTACACGAGGCGGTACGCAGTAGCGCGTCGTCCGACATAGTCATGCTCTTACTAACAACTGAGGAACGTGGACGTCGCCGTCGTCGTGCCAGACGCGCGCTCGGAAACACTCGGAAATGTTCGGACGAGACGCCTAGCGTCCGACGTTGTGTATTTCCGTACACGTGGTTTTGAACGGTGTTAAACTAGAGCAGAACGGCGATATTATACTTCTACTTTCACACACAAAAGACATTTTTCTCTCACGGAATTGGACCGAAAAAAGTCCTCAATATCTATGTATTCACAATTTTAAACAATATGACAGATTACATTTTGCTGCACCATGTTATTATTCTCTTTGATTTTAATTAGCGTAATGATAACAAGATCGATTTCCTCGCTAGCTCGAATGTAGTTCTACCGATGTCCATCACATTTCTGTAACAACAAGGCATCATACACGGGAACTTGTTCATGCACACACCCAGGCTCTAATCCAGAGGTAGAGTTCATTGTCGGTCTCTCACTGTACACCATAAGGAATTCTGAAAATTGCAACTCTCGCAGCGTATGAAAACAGAAAACCCTAATTAATACGCAGTAGGCCTACAAAGGCACAGTGTTGTTAAACTTTAAAATACTTTCATACTTGCATTTGATCAGGGCAAAGGATTCCTTCTAATTCTGACGTGCACGGCATGTGTGCAAGTGACTGTAACATTGAATTTGTTTGTTGTAATGTTTCTGTGTCTAGTGTCTTGGTTGATTCGTATCACATCAAGCCGTCCGCGATCACACATGCGATTGCCGATTGCCGTATTCCTGGTCCGAAACGTATGGCTCTACGAGAACGTGGGGATATATATATATACAAAAGTGTAAGCGACTGGTCCCGAATATAAAAAGTTACGAAATGTTTTTACCTCAGTCATGAGACAAGGAAAAAAGTAATATTATGAAAGAGATAATAGATAAATGTAAATATGACACAAGTAAAATGTGGAAAAATATTTAAAAAAAATTGTAAATAAGTAATACAAACAACTGTTAATTCTATTGTTTAAAAATATACAGTTTGAAAAATCTGAAGCACCATTTGTTAATGAGGCAACGAGTTTTATTCATATTTTTGTAAATAGTGTAGATAAAATAATAACAGGTATTGGAAATGTGGACAGTGACTGTAATTAGGATATAGAGATGATGCCACAAAAAACCCAAATGCGATGAAGCAAATTTGTATCTTTAAATATACATGAACTTAAGAAAAATAGTTATGGGATTAAGTTAAAAAAAGGCACCGAAAAAGGGGTACGACAGAAGTTTTAAAAGAAACATTTTCAACAGTGGGATTCGGACTCCTGCATGTAATTAATACGTCACTGGAAACTGGAACATTTCCAGATCAATGGAAGATCTCTACAGTGATACCGGTCCAGAAAATCAATAATTCTCATGTCTGTAGTGATTATCGTCCTATTAATTTATTACCAATCTATGAAAAAGTATTAGAAATTGTTGTTCACAAACAACTATTGACATATTGTGAAGAAAACAACATATTTCACTCGAACCAATCTGGGTTCCGAGGCAACCATTCGTGTGAAACGGCTCTTCAATTAGTAATTAACAAGTGGTTGAATGACAGGGACAAGAAGAAACACACTATTATAGCATTTTTAGATTTTAAAAGAGCGTTTGAAACAATAAACAGGAAACGACTAATAAATAAACTAAATCACTACGGCATTGAAGACTCAGCACTCAAATGGTTTAAAAGTTATTTAGAAAATCGAAAACAAAAACTTCATTTAATGGTAAATCGTCGGAGAAAATAAACAATGAAAATGGTTGTACTCAGGGTTCAGTCCTTGGCCCATTATTGTTCTTTATTTATATCAATGATATCTGTAATAGTGTAGACATATTTATAAACCTGTTTGCTGACGATACAATAATCTCATTTTCATGTTATAATTTAGAAGCTTTAGTTACTGTTTTAAACCGCGAATTATCAAAACTGTTTAGGTGGCTGACTGTAAATAAACTCATGCTGAATACTGCCAAATCGAAATGCATGATTATTGTAGGTAATAAAAATGAACGCTATGATCAACAAAATATAGCTAATGTAACTATAAATGGCGAGATTATTGGCATAGTTGATGAAATGAAATACTTGGTTAATTTTAGACAATAAGCTAACTTTCTAACCATATAGCATATATAAGAAAAAAAAATAAGTAAAAAAAAGGATTTCTAAAACTAGAATTGTCAACACTTATCATCATGTCACTGGAACTGTATATAAAACCATAATCAACCCAATTTGATTTACGGGAGTACGGTCATGTATTGGGATCAAGGAGGCTGACAATCACCTTCAGTATTTACAAAAAAAGGTATAGAGTGATACTAAAGTGTAATAGATAAAACTCAGATTATGAGTTGATGCTGGAAATGCTAAAATGGATGTGTTTACGTAAACGACTAGGAATAGAATACATACATATTGTGTACAAACTACAAAAACAATAATATAATTTCGGTTATTTATTTTTCAAATTTTATGTTGTATAATAATGATGTACATAATTACGACACTAGAAACAAAGATAATTTAATCTAGGACACAAAAAAAAAAAAATCAACGCAGAAATCTGTGTTTTTTCTTTGGTCTAAGAATATTTGATGAATTACCAAAGGCAATAAAATGTATAAATAACCTGTCGTTGTTCAAACGTAAATGTACTAAAAAATATTTTAAGTATGCCTATGTAGTGAGTGGGTAGCAATATATTGAATAATATAATTGATGTAATGTATCTAACAATGTATACAATAGCATTATGCTAAATAATAAATACTTACTTACTTACTGACTTACTAATCCCACATGGGTTTTTTGTAATCGTTTTTCATCGTCATCTATCGCCAGTCATCGTCTCAAATAGCATGAAACATCGAAGTTAAGCAAAATCTGGCGTGGTCAGGGGAAGAGTGAGTGAACGCTCTCTCCTGAAACTCACGTATATCGCTGGTTAGAGCAGATGGAGGGTTCGAGAGCTTGTGTAACGGCTTCGTTCTCCTCGACGTCTGCTCGGCAGTCCGGGTTAGTGGAAGGACCCTATATGACTGTCAAGGCTACACCGTCCTTTCTGATGGGACGTTAAGCCGTTGGTCCCCTTGGTACTTTTCGAAAGGAGTTAGCTACGTGCCGGTACCGGGTTTCCCCTCCTCCCTTCTGTTCACACTTCATCCTCATCAATCACCACTCATCGTCTCGAATAGCCA
>JAMZAV010006569.1:0-56757 GCA_024449915.1 Sweltsa coloradensis
AAACAAATCAGTCCATGCAACACATCCACAAAGGCTAACCATACCAACACACATCCAGGCTATTACCATGCCCAGGACTCGAACCCCACCCCTCCTGCACAGTGCAAAGGGACCAAACTGAAGTAACAATCAGGACAACCTGACTAAAAAAACTACAGGAAAGTATAAAACAAAACTGATTCCATTAAACATGTAAAGGATAAACTTTCGGAACACGACCCTCAATCGTTCCCCCTCCTACCTTGACGCAATCAGATCTCTCTTGCCGAAAGAGATCACCAAATACTCCACTGTCAGCGAAAACTTCCATCTGCTTCACATCTTCGTACTCTTCCTCAATCAACCTCATTGTTTTCATCGGGGGACTCCAGACTCCAGCCTCCTCCCCAGAACGAAGCTCCGCAGTCATCCAGGTGTCACTCCGCTTCCGTGGTGGGCTTCCGCGACGAGTGTCCTCCCTCTCGTGAAATCCAGATGCCAACACGTCCTCACTTTGCATCAAAGGTGGACTCTGGGCTCCCGCGCTTCCTCCCCTACGAAGTTCACGCGGCACCTCCATCTCAATGTTGATTTGCGTCCGTTCCGGTGCAGCCTCCCCATCATCCGTGGGAAGCCTCTCCCCTGATTCTGGCGCCCTTGCCAACCCCCCTTGTCGACGATATAGTCAGGTTCACTATGTATTTTCGTGGGATTTTTTTGGAGATTAGCAAAGTGCCATATTTTTGGAAAGCTTGAAACGTCAGGAATTCAAAAATCCATGTTTACATTTGCTCAGATGTTCATATAGCCGCCATTTTGGATAATCAAAAAGGCCGCCCGAAAATATTAATTTAACTGTATCTCGGCTTCCAAGTGACATAGGAAGTTCATATAAAATGCTCTTACTATGTTTTAACACCAACAATATTAAAATCAAAGTTAAAATTTGTAAATATGCAGCACGGCTGCCATTTTGAATTTAAACTATGGCTGACCCTAAAATACAAATTTCACTATAATTAAGCTTCCAATTGACATAGAGAGTTCATGTTAGTTGTTACTACAATGTATTTACACCAGCAATATATTATTAAATGTTTACATTTGCAAAGATACCTCTATGGTCGTTTTTTTGGACTTTAAAAATTGGCGACCAGAAATAAAACTTGCTTGAAAGCTCGACATGTAATTGTCTAAGAACGTTGGTGAAAAAGGCTCTTCATTTGAGTTAATATCATAAATAACCATAAATCCCTACTAAAAATTGCTTACATGCCCATATCGCCGCCATTTTGGATTTTAAAATGACCACCGTCAAACGAGAATTTCATGATATCTCGGCTTCCAAGTGACATAGAAGGTTAATGTAAAATTCTTCTTCTATGTTATAACATCAGGGAAATGAAATTTATATTTAAATTGGCATGGCAAGCCAATTGTGTTGCCATGGCCGCCATTTTGGATTTAAAAATGGCGTCCGATACGTAAAAATAACGTAAATCTCTCTTTGTACTTTTTAAAATCTGGAATATATTAATCTACGCCTGCATCTACATAGATTACTCTGAAGCTAGCACTTTGAATTAAAAATGGCCTCCCTTTATCATCAAAATTTTAAAGAACAAGCATATGTTTCAACATCAAGAAAAGTTATCTTGAAGTTTACATATTTTGCACAGTTCATTTAAAGTGATGATTTCATTTTGTCGGACTACTGGAATTTACAAATGATTGGATTAATATAAAATACTAGTAGTAGTAGTAGTAGTAGTAGTTAATTTTTAGTAGTTTAGTGGTAGTTGAATTTATTTGTAGCACAAAAGTAAGGAGAATGAAATGTAAGGTACTGATCGCAGTATTTTACAGTCATACTTTTCAGAAGTTAAAAGCTATGAATTATATTTTAAGTATATGTGAAATTATGAAATTATTTGCATTGAGAAAACATTATCTTCTTTATCTTCATTACACTAGACCTCATCTTCATCACTGTCACTGTCAGCAATAACAATGCTGCCGTCATCGTCATTTTCGCATTCGGTGTCCCACAATCAAAGTTCTGTACATGGGAAGTTAGTCTTTCTCTACATGAACATCTTGCGTGGAGCAGTTGGTTTTGCATTGGCATCTGACCAACTCGATGATAGCCTGTGGTGCTGAAGAACCTTTGTAGTAACTGGCAGCATCTCCATCTGTATCCTTACAGTTACTGAATTTTGAGGGGTCAATAAGCTGATGCTGCATGACTGTGGCTTGACACCATACCTGGCTTTGTATCTGCACGCGCTTGATGTGTTCTTCGAGTGCAAAAAATGTAGGTGGTAACTTGTTGCTTTCTCATTCTGCGAGTTGTTTGCAGAACAGATGCCAACTTAGATCAGGTATTCTTCTGATGTAGAGACTCTTCGGACAGTACATTGAGCAAACAAAGTTTCCCAGTTCGTCTTTCACCTCCTACTGAAGATCACCTTCCATGGACGGTTTCATCAGCGTTCAAGTACAGTTGAAACCATTTGGTGTAACCTATTCCTGAGAACTTCCCAACGTTGTTGTCCTCCTTTGTAAATCAGTTTTTATAACTGAATAGGATAGACGTTAAATAAATAATAAATAAAATAAAATAAATTGTCCGCTTCAGTGAACGCGTGGAATATAGGTATAAAGCTTGCGCTTTGTCCGTGCTTAAAGCTCTCCTGATTGGTTCTATGTCCACCATACCGGATACCATCGAGTGTAGCGTTTTTTGCACAGCTTGTCATAGTTTGCGAGAGCCAGAACCAAAATATCTGTATCAGGAGTGAAGAATATCAGTTCGTTGATATCAAATTCGTAATCCTGTCGTTGAAACTTTGTGCAAGATTTCTTACTGTTTTGAGTATACCTACTTTTCCCGTCATTTTCTGGAGAAGAACCATTCCGTCAACAACGGTGATTCTCGGATTTGTTGATGAAAAGGGTCGTTGCACACTGGTTCCTGGAGTTTCTGTCTGCCCATTGCTTTCGTCAGTATTTGCCAACTTCTGAAGATATTGTATCAGCTTAGATTTGTCATTACGTGGAAACATTGACCCATCTGGAGCAAAAAGTGCTCTCGGATCAAATGTAAACTGAAAGTTACCAACAGCATTCTTTTGGTCAATATCTCTGTTGGATCAGCTCAAAACCATCAGGTGATCATATAGATTTTTGGTATATCGCAGTCGCAGGTCAACTGTCTAGTAACAAAGCTTTATCAATTGCTGTTTTTGCTTCCAGACATGTACATCTTGTTCTTTTTTTTGACTGGGCCCACAGGCTGACATCTCCATTGATGCGTTCAGGGACGTAGCTTTAATAAAGTTTCTAACCAGTTTCATCAGCATTCAAGATATTCTGAACACACTCTTGTGGTACACATGCATTTGTGATGAACTTGTACAACATGTCCCTTTATACACAGCAATAGGACAGACGTTGCTGCAAGTCGGTAATTGGGCCACTGTCTGCTCTTCGTAAACGATCCAATTTCTCTATGCCCTATTCACATCATGTAGCACCAACCTAAATGATTTGTGCAAATGAAAAGATAAATTAATTTATTCTTATGTAAAAACTGCATGTTGAATCATCTATCAAAAACAAATAAAAGCTAAAATTCACGTTATTCCTTCTATCGGACGCCATTTTAAAATCCAAAATGGCGGCCATAGCAACACAATTGACTTGTCTGCAAATTAAAATATAAATTTTATCTTCCTGATGTTATAGCATAGAAGAAGAATCTAACATTTACCTTCTATGTCACTTGGAAGCCGAGATATCATGAAATTCTCGTTTGACGGTGGTCATTTTAAAATCCAAAATGTCGGCGATATGGGCATGTAAGCAATTTTTAGTAGGGATTTATGGTTATTTATGATATTAACTCAAATGAAGAGCCTTTGGCAGTCGGTCTGTTGTTCTTGTCCTAGGCGGATGTGTTTTGTCCGCGCTCTTCGCTCTGGTCTCATTGGGCCTCCACAGACAGTGCACAGAGTTAGCTTCTGTTGCTGCTGTATGTGTTTTGTGTTGCTTGTTCAAGCCTTTGCTTTGTCCTCGATCTCATTCATCATTCTGTTTCATCAGGAGGTTGTCTGTTCTGTCCAGACTGGAAGGTTTAGTTCTCTATTTATGCTGTCCTGCTTCGTCATCTCAGTGTTGTGCTCCGTCTGTTCCGTCCGTGCAGCCTGATGAATTGATGTTCAGAAAGTGCTACGTTCTGTCCAATGTCAGATTAGAACCTTCACACGGTTTATGTGCAGTGCCTTTCCGCTCTTGTTAGGCCTCCACAGCACATGGCGTTGGCTTCAGTTTCTGGTGAATGTGTTCGGTTAGATGTCTGTTATCTTTAAGAGAATGCCTGTATCGTCCAGAAAGCAAGGTTTTGTTGCTATTCAGTAAAGTGTTTGTGATCCCAGTGTTCTTCTGTGTCTATTCCGTCCGCACAGGTTGTGCAGTTTATTTTTGGTCGGTGTTAGCTTCTGTTTAGTGCGAGATTAGAGGCTAGACGCACTATAGTGATGGTGCTTGTTTCTGTGCTGTTTTTTTTTGTTGTATTTAGTAATACATTTAATTTCAACTTGCAACCTTCTCGTGGTTTGGCCCGTGAAAAGTGGATTTTTACTCCCTGAAACTAATGGCGACCTCTGGGTCGTAGTCGAGGAACTTTCCCCTTCCCTTGGACTACCTCCCCGACGGCGACGACAGTGACAAATTGGACGATGACACGGATGACACGTGCAGCCTGAGGAGTTTATGTTCAGAAAGAGCTACTACGTTCCATCCAATGTGAGATTAGAGCCTTGACACTTTTTATGTGCTGTGCTTTTTTCCGCTGTTAGTTCCGCTCTTTTTCGGCCTCCACATCACATGGCGTTAGATTCTGTTTCTGCTGAATGTGTTCAGTTATATGTCAGTTATCTTGAAGAGAATGTCTGTTCCGTCCAGACTAAAAGGTTTTGTTGCTACTTAGTAAAAAATATGTGATCTCACTGTTGTTCTGTGTCTATTCCGTCCACACAGGTTGTGCAGTTTATGTTTGGTCGGTGTTTGCTTCTGTTCAGTGCGAGATTAGAGGCTTGACACACTATAGTGGTGCTGGGTTCTGTGCTGTGTTTTTGTTGTATAGTGTTATAAATTTTATTTATAAAACTGGTTTAAATTACTATAGAGGATTATATAATCAAACACCTCTAGGATTTCATTTGCTAATGTCATCAATATGGTTTTGAAATATTTCAATACACTTACCATGCAACATTGATATGACCTCGCCGACCCGCACCTTTTGACCTCCATCTACATTTTCTACAGTGCACAGTGGCAGACTCACCTCCCATTCAGTCTGTTGTTCTTGTCGAATTCATCATCACCCTCTCATAGTCGGATATAAAAAGCTGAAGCCACCACATGTTTGGAGCCAAAACCTCTTTAATGATTCTGAAAAGTTGAGCGTATGCTCACTCCGTCTTGTGTGACATACGGGCATACACCACTGGGAAGAGCTGAAATCAGAATGATATATTACTATTTTCAACTATTAATTACCCTTTAATTTTCCTTAAATTGTGTATCAATTACATACATACATCATTCTGTATAATCAAACATATCGTTTTGTGTTACCCAGATGAATCATTTTGGCTATATTAGTAATCTGGTTAGATCCTTCTCGAGCAGCCTTCCGTCACTTCGATACCAAACCTTTGGCGACCCTTCCTGTCGGATTACGTTGTAGACATCTTTTTAGAATTTTAACTTTTAATGTACCCAATCTATTGAGTTTCGTTTTTGAGCCGAACCCTCCATGGCTACTTCCGGAACATGAAATTTGTTTGACCTTTGCCGATATAATAAGTCCACAACATCAGATGTAAATTTTCAAAACTAGTTTTCAAGCCTTTTGTCACGAATACCATACCTTTAAATTCATTTTCACTGATGGATCTAAAACCGGCTCGAAGGTTGGTTGCGCTTACTATTGTGGCGGCAGTGGTGTTGGTTTCAGACTTCATGACATGTGTTCTGTTTTTACTGCTGAAATGTATGCCATACAAGAAGCTTTGAGATATATTATGAAACAAAGATGCGGAAGCTTCATGGTATGTTCAGATAGTTTAAGAGCACTTCAGGCACTCCACGTCATGTTCTCTACTCACCATTTAGTAATTGACATTCAGTTCTTCATGGAGAAACTTCATGCGAGAGGCTACAAAATCATGTTCTGCTGGGTCACTAGTCATGTAGGTATCTCTGGCAACGAGGAGGCTGACTTGGCAGCCAAGGCTGCAACGCAAAAACATCAACTGATTTTGACCTCGTACCTGTTCCTGATGTCCACAGTGGGTTCAAGAACCATATGTTGAAACTAGGTCAGGATTGTTGGAATGCTTTGCAGAATAATAAACTGCGCCGTGTGATGCCCTGTCTTTCACTGAAAGTACGACCCCCTTCTTCCATACTTTCTCGTCGTGAGGAGGTTGTATTGGCGCGAGTACGAATAGGGCACACCCACCTCACCCATGCCTATCTTTTTACCAGAGATAAGATTGCTCCGATTTGCGACACGTGTGATGTGTTGCTATCCGTTCATCATTTGTTGACTGACTGCTCTAAGTATGATGGTTTGAGACTCCAATTAAATTTTAATCTATCATATGAAGAACTTTTGTCTTATGAAAACAGTGAAAAACTTGTCAGATTTCTAAACCTTATTTATTTTATTTATTTATTTATTTATTTAACGTCTATCCTATTCAGTTATAAAAACTGATTTACAAAGGAGGACAACTTACAAAGGAGGACAAAGCAATCTGATCGACAAAATATGACAGTTCATATAAAAATAAAAAAATCCATGAAGCATGTTGACTTGCTATTCATTATGACGACGTTGGCAACGGTTTCCTGATAATGATTATGATTATGATTTGGTAATTTGACATTTTCTACATATGACAACTTTAGCATGTATACCTTTTCCCGATTTGGCTGTCTACAAATATATCGACCTTGGCAATTCTTTTTATGACAATGATATGAAAAACACATTTAACCTTATTAACCATATTTTACATTCATACATAGTTAACTAAATATCTTGGAGGCGCGAATAATCTTTGCCGTTGAAGCGCCCTAAAACTACTAATACTAATAATACTAATACTCGAGCAGCCTTCCAAGCTCACGGATTTTCTGCGCGATGTATGAAAATGTAAAATTTTTACAGTGGGCCCACCTGGGGTAAGTACATCTCGTACTTATCAAAGATAAGCTTGGTGTCGGGGCTGCCCCACACATCTATGAAACAAGTTAAAAATATTAATTTGTGCCAAGTGCAAAATATAAGCATATTAGGTATACTGGTAGTTCATGCTTGTGAGATGAGAGCAGGCCTAGAGAAAAAAGATGTTTCCCCTGTGGGGGGCATCAACTTGACAGCCTCCCACGGCATTTTACTAATGATTCGTCAATCAAAATGTCTTGGTTAGGAGTGTACACATTATTGAAGGAATTGAGAAGAGGTATAATAAGAGGCCTAACTTTTCAGTCTATATTCTGGATCGGCTGTAGCATTATTTTGAAAATGCAGGGCTTTACTTATTTCCAAGAATCTTTTTCTGGGCATGGTATTTCTAAATATAGGAGTATCAATCGACGTGATAGTACTCCAGTACGAGATGATGGTTGTTTTCCGCACAGCGCCCATTAGTATACATAAAGCAATGTATATTCTAAACTCTTCTACAGTAGTAGGAGTAAAGTTTTCGATAGGTATTTCAGTTGCATGCCCGTTAGTTTCATCCACGATATGCCGGCATAACTCATCGGTAAAGTATGTGTGGAATATGTCTGTCTTATGATTGACTCATGGAAGCGCAGTAAAAGGATGCCGTACTCCAATGTTATTTAGGTTATCCATCCAAACCCAATCAGGAACTCTAGGTCTAGCTGCACGTCTCGCCTACCCGCTGGTCTAGGCCTAACACCTGGTCTAGGCCTACGAACATCATTATCTCCACTATAATTGTCACTATTTACATTGTCACTATCGTTATTGTCACTAAAACCATTGGCAATATAGCCATTGACATCACCACTGTCGTCACTGTCACTCCCGAATCCATCCGAACCTCCACTGTCATCCACTGAATCACTACCAATCGCATGCAAATGAAGTACATCGTCACTAGCATCAGATTCAAATGCATCATCAATATCACCTTCTTCGCCTACATTACAACCTTCATGGTCAGACGACAACAAATGATCATAAATATCGTTTTCAGTTAGCCTCGCGCGTTTACAGTTTCGTTTAGAAGCCATCTTTACTTCAAACATCAACAAGTGGAAGTGTGTATGTAACAGCACAAGTCTGGAGTAAAATTAAAAAGATACCAGGCAGGAACACTTAATTAGCTCCTCTGGACTACTTATAAATGGGGAATAGTAAACACCACACTCCGCCCCCTTCTACACTCAATAGCTGATCTGGCACAACTCGGCTGTTAGTGTCACGCTGCATGGAGTGGGGCAAATACTACGCGACAATCTCTCTCTCTCTCTTGCTGCGGACAAGTTTTATCACCACCTCTCACACGTGCTGCAGGCATCAGCCAACAGCTGATATGGTGTGTAGCCTATTAGTACAGTTTCAAAATATTGTTTTGTGTTATAAGGATTAATGGAAATTCGAAAGCACTCAACGTCGACAAAATAACAAGTGAAGTAGGCTTACATGTTAGTATTGATTGATGATGGCTTGGGAACGAAATCATTTGAGTTTATTCCTCCTTCCTCCCCCTTCCTTTCTTGTTCCTGTTGTTATCACGAAAGTAATAACCTTTTTAATATGCCATAATACAAAAGAAACATGTTTGGTGTTAATAATGCAAAGCTCAACATTTCAATGAGCCTAGCCAAATTTAATTCATTTGTCAATATTTTTTATGGTCAAATGTAAATGACTCGCAATGTACGCGTACTAAAGAGGAGAGAATGATATTCCCTCCCGCTGCTGCTATTGATTCATTTCGGTTCCCCTCAAAATTCCGTGAAGAAAATGGAGATTGTCCACTCGTTTGACTGTCAACCGCGAGCGCTCCTTTGACACTATACCACCAGCTGTGTAAAAACCTTCCACACGGTACACTCGTTGCCGTACAACATAGATAGCGTCGCGCTACCTTGCGCAATGTTGGAAATTGCCGAGCATTGCTTTCCCATCATGTGATCGGATTACACTCGATATCAATTATCAACTGACGCGTCTTTGAACTCTCTGTAGGCTCGCAGTTACTTGGCTGCAACCCTGTCGACCGGCACAATGTATTCCGTGTATTTTTCTTCGTCGTGATTAGCCAAGTTGCATAAATATGAGACGTTAAGCAATATCCAATCAATCACTACCTTTTACAAGAAGTGTTTTTTTTGCACCGTCCATTGCCTTGCTGTTAGACTTTTTAGTCAGTTTTGTTATAATTATTGTTTAGGCAACTGACCCAGTGTAGTATTCCTCCCCACCTAGGACGATTGTGGCATTCGTCAAATGGGAAAGGAAGTTTGTCAACTTTTCAATTTTTTAAAACTACCATCGGAATAATTTGCATGCGGTCCCATTTGGGGTCTTCTAGCAGCACAGTGTTAATGGCAGCCGTATTCAGTGGCGGAACTAGGCGCCCGCAGGGGCCGCAACTGCGGGCGGGCCCAGGCGCGTTTAGAGGCCCCGTAAAAAAATAGCAGAAATAAACAATATTTCACCCGGTTTGGAAAATATTGTATTTAATTTTCGTTGCTAAAATGACAGTTTTGTGAATCGAGCGGTTTGAGGGTGAAATGGAGCGGATATTTAATAACTTTTATCGTCCACAACTCAGCAACAACACACAAAAACTACATTTTTTTGGTATTACATTCAGGCCGCTTCTTTATTGTAAAACGCACCAAACGCATTCTTAAAACCTGATTGACAAAATTTTCACCTACGGCGCTATTGTTCCTCCGTACTTGGTCCTTATATAAAACCACCGGGATATTATATAGCCCCCCCCCCCGGAATGAGAAGCCTGAATGCAACACTGAGTCTTTGTTTGTGTGTATCTGTTAGGGAGGCCCCCGTAGAAATTTTGCGGTCGAGCCCATGAAACGAAGTCCGCCACTGCATGGCCCTATTAGTTGTCAGTGACATTAGCATTAGCATGTCCTAGGTCGAGTTCCACCTCGTCACATCTTGAATTACTTTATTCGTGGGTAAGTTTACACCTTCTTGACCCTGTCGTAGGGCTTCCGTGACAAGAGAGCAGTTTTTGGAAATGTCCCATAACTTTGCGACTCTTTGATATTAGCGCATCAACACCATTTCGTTTCATATCCAGGCCTTTCTTGATGCTTACTTGAAGTGCATGTGCTTTGCAACAAATACGGGGTGGCAGTGGCACGAATTTCGTAGACAATTGCCTCAACGCCTTTTGCAATATTGTCTGTCACATAGGCTGCAATCTTCTCCTCAATCACACTGTATACATACTGACTGTAGTGCGCCCGGCCACGACATACTCTGGTATAAAAGCACGACGCATGAATCAATGCGCTTCATCAGAAGTTCGACGACGCTTACCGCTGGCGTCAAATTCACTTGTTGCGTGACGTGCAAACTGTCTTGGGTGCCATCAACAAATCAACAACAATCGGCGAGGGCCTCCAAATTCCAACTCGACACCTTCTCGCGGTTTGTCCCGTGAATAGGGGAGTTTCACTCCCTGAAACTAATGGCGAGCTCTGGGTCGTCGTCGGGGAACCCCTTCCCTTTGACTACCTCCCCGACGGCGACGACAAAGACAACACGGACGGATGATGACACAGACGGAGGTGAGTGGCTGGTTCTGACGAGCACAGGCCTGTCCACCCCTTGTCCCCCCGCGTCATCCCTTACGTCCCTCCCTTCGTCTCGATTAGCCAAGTTGCATAAATATGAGACATAAAGCAATATCCAATCCAAACAATCGGCGACAAACCAAGGGGGGGTGCTTTAGAGACAGTGACCGGAGCCAGAACAATGCCGTCCGGCGATGGGTCATTGACCAGCACAAGAATAGCGGAGGCCGGCCGTGGGATAATGAAGGCTGGCACACCAATATTGTCCATGTTCAGCGTCACGGCGCCAGATCCAGTCACGTTACCGCTAGGAGGTACACCCTGAGCCGCTGTGTGGCGTAGCGCGCGACCACGCAAAGGCGTAACCACCACGGGCAATAATGGCAACCCAGCAAACATTTATAATAAGGCCATAATGCCGCTAGTGCAGGGCCGCTAGTGCGGACCCGTACAAGCAGCCCGTGCGGGTTCCGTACGGAAGTGTCCTACGGGCCAAGATTGGGTCCCGTACATCCCGCACTCGTCCCAGTGTGACCCGAAGTCGTCTCAAATGTTTCTCGCGCGCTCATGCCCGCGACCTACCCTTGATGGTCCCGGACGGGTCCCATAGAGTCTGCCCGCTAGTTTCCCATACGGGTCCCGCACGTGTCCCGCACTTGTACCAGTGTTTCCTGTGCATTGCTTCTAGCGCCATCTAGTAGACACTCAAAGAACTCGAACAGATATTACGAGCAAAAATTTTAAGATTGAATTATTTATTATGCAATGCTTCTTTGTCAATTTATACATTTAATGTGAAGGGGAACAAGTACATTGATTATAGACAAGAATTATTAGACATGTAAATTTTATTTAAAAGCAATGCAATGCCTTCTTCCGGAGTCAGACGCTCTATCCACTCGGCTACAGCACCTATACCGTTTACCTATAATCGGAATAAAGTTTTTGCGAAAATTTCTCACACTTGTATTTTTCCGATCATCTGGTCACGCATAGCATTGGAATGATTGGAAGCAATTTCCTTCTTTGTATAGTCTCTCTAAAAAACTTATTATTTCCTTTATTGTGCCAATTGAGTTTCTTATCTCATTTACGGCATCCAAATCTTTAACAACTAGTTTAATTTATGTGTTGCCACATGTGCCGTCACATACAATCTTTCCACCTCACCTCCTTAGCAGCCATTGTGGAACAGCCATCATACCCTTGACCGACAATCTTATTTTTATCTAGCCCACATTTATTAATAAACCGTAGAATATTGTTGGCTATTGCCGCTGCATTAAGTTCGGTTTAGGGGACAAACCCAAGAAAAATCTTCCCTTATCATTGGTTCTTTTCGGTCACTTCACGTAACGCACTCCATCGATAACGGTTTTGTTCTAGATATATCAGCAGTCTCATCTGCCAAAATGGAATAACACTCGGCCAACCGCACATAATCATGTACCTCTTGTGGTATCAATTTTTCGCCGATATTTTTTATGTCATTTTGAGTGCGGTGGGAAGTATATTTTGCATTTTTAGAAGCAGTTTGCAAATGCTCTTGTCAAGTTTTGTCCCCTGCGTCGACACAAAACTCAAGTAAATCATGAAACATGCCACTACCTGATTCTTTACCCCTCAGAGAAGCGTCGTGTACTCCACAGAACACGTTTGATTTGACTATTGGTACTAGCTCCCGTCAATGCTCGTCAATCCGTCAGTGCGCTGCTGAGTTAATCTGTTCATCTATGCTTAGAACTTTGTTCTCCATAAAATTAGAGGTTTCACTTGAATCACGATGCCATTGTGATTTAACATGTGCACGTGCGGACTCGTGAAAATCCTTGTTGACTAATTCACGAGTAGCAAATGCTCCCTGCACTCCGCGAGTAACTTTCGGACGAAACAATATACGCAAGTATGACATAGTGCGCATTATGCATAGAACTGCGCGAAAAAGAATGCTATGTATGGCGTCATTGTTTATTGCACTATTACAGACAACCTGTTCGATACCGAAACATCTCAAATATAAATTAATTGTATTTATAGTGAGTAGTACGTTTTGGGTTCGATCCCCATTCGATAATTTGTTTTTATTATTTCAAAATTGTGTTCTTTATTATGTTTTCACGTGTTGCTGTAGGTAGACCTTGTAAGTCCATGTTTACACCTTGCAGTATGTTTGCGACTGGCTCAAGTATGGCAGAGTATTTTATCTGTAGAGAAATAATGAAAATTAGTGTTTGAAGCTGCGCACCGAAGTTGGTGAGCAAGTGGTTTTGTTTCTGGATTTGATGTTGTCGAAAGTGATTTCAATGCAGCCGTAATTGGAATGAGATTGTCAATAAAGATCCAAATACTCTTGTATTAGATGACCACCTAGTTTCGCTCAGCATTCGTATGTTTGGGATTATTTTTCGTCTTAGAGCACTTTCCCTAACAAACTTGATGATAGATTTTACTGTTCCAATTGTGTTTCGAATTTAGAAATCTGACAATAATTTCACTTGTTGGATGAGCGTAGCGAGCGAAGCGAAGATTCCATTCTACTACACTGGAGAAAAAAATCCGGAATGTTTTTTTTTTTTTTTTTTTGTATTTTTGTCTGTTTGTCCGCACGATTCCGGCTAAACCGATACTCCGATTGAGATGAAATTTTATGGAGGCCTTCGAAATCTCTGAACTTAGAACTGCCACGTTTTTGAGCGCAATCGGAAAATTATTTCTCATGAAAATCGCAATTTTACGATTTTTTTCGATTTTTTAAAAATTTCTTTGACTTAAAACACCTACATGCTTTATCCGATTTTAATGATTTTTGAACAGAACCTTTATTTTATGAATTAAGATATTCTTGTGAAATTTGAGCGCAATTGAAAAAATATTTATCATAAAAATCGAAATTTTACGGGTTTTTTCTTTTTTTAAACAATTCTTTGACTTATAACACCTACATGCTTTATCCGATTGTAATGATTTTTTCGCAGAACCTTAATTTTATGAATTTATATATTAGTGTTAAATTTGAGCGCAATCGAGAAATTATTTCTTATAAAAATCGCAATTTTACGATTTTTTTTAACAATTTCGATTAATAAATTAAAAAATTAAAGTTAATTTTTAATTTAATTTAATTTAATTTAATTTAAAAAAAATTCAACTTAGTAATGATTTTTCCACAGAACAACAGAAAATTCGCAGAACACATGGCAGCTCAATGCACCAATTACGCTCATCCAACAACGCGGCGGGACTTAAGCGTTTTCCTAGTAAGAGAACACGATGACATATTGCGCTACTACTAAGGTACTACCTACCTTTCTGGAAGGTGTAATATCCGACATGCACTACACATAATTTTTCATTTCATTTGTTGTTACATTTTCGTTTTTTACCCCCTTTTTACCAATGTCCCTCCTTAACAACATCAAAGCAAAGATTTAGGATTGTAGTTAGAATCATAGGGACTTTACTGCATTATCTATGGTTCTTTTGTCAACAATTGAATCGAGGAGATACTCAGATGAGACATGACGTATATGTCTCAACTGGATATCCCCCTCATTGTCTATGTTGCACATGTAGAAAAGCAAGCACGCTAACTTATAGGGGTTATATAAAATATGACGTGTTTTGTGTGGCCCCATTCCACTTTGAAATTTTGTGTTGAAATGCCACATGGCTGACTCTGAATTTTTAGTTGCCAAGACAGATATGTGGCTGGTCTCAAACCTGCGGAAAGAAAAGCTCATTGTAATGAGACGCCCCCAAGAATGTTCCAGGGCCATCAAATTCCAACTCGCAACCTATGAGACGCCCCCAAGAATGTTCCAGGGCCATCAAATTCCAACTCGCAACCTTCTCGTGGTTTGTCCCGTGATTAGGGGAGTTTTTCTCCCTGAAACAAATGGCGAGCTCTGGGTCGTCGTCGGGGAACTTTCCCCTTCCCTTTGACTACCTCCGACGGCGACGAAAATGACAACACGGACGGATGATGACAGACGGAGACGACCACGACGTGGAGGAACCCCTGCCCTCCCCATACCTAGTGCGGGTTTTCTGACCAGCAATCCTGCCCCCCCCCTTGTTCCCCCGCGTCATCCCTTACCCCCCTCCCTTCGCTCGATTACCATTTGCATAAGTAAGCTTAAGAAATATCCATAAAATCAATAATGTTCCATCGTTTTTTAAAACCTGCCATTCTTTGAAACCCAAATTACCTCTTACGTCTATAGGTTCCAAATTTTTTTAACTCGGCCTCAATCCTGCTTGAAGCCAACTAGTGTATCTGTTTTTTCTTTTTTCTTGGTTGTTCGCCACTCCAATGCTTCCGCTTTTGATAGGCCACACCAGACTTTGCAAAACCAGTCAAAATTTTATGAGTTGTTGTGTTTGCTCTTAGAAAGATAGGCATCGTTATGATAAAATAATTAACAATCCATGATGAGGCAATATTTGCATCCCAAAAAGTATCTCACGATATACAAATTACAATATAAAATATAACTCACAATCAATAAATTAAGCTCCAGATTCATTCTTGGTGTTTAAAACAACCATTTTTGAGAGTTTCAATGCACTTGACTACAGCATGATAGACCTCGCCGCCCCGCACCTTTTGACTACCCCTTCACTCACACTACACAGCGCGCTCCCTCGAGTCTCCCTGTCGTTCTTGTTGGAGCATGTCTTGCTCAGATGTCCTTGCTCGTTCTGTAATGTTTCTTTTCTGTCCTCTGGAGGTTTTTCTATTTCATCTTCTCCCCTCTTGACGGGGAAGCCCCGCATCTCAGTATTGACCGTACTGCGTGGGGGGTTTTTATGCTAGGAAAGTTGCTATGTGGAGAGGAAATAGTAGCCTCGATTGTGTGTACCCAGGCGATATCGACCCCGGGGCCCGTCGATTTAGGGGAAAGATCTCAGTGGGGTCTGTATCTGTTTTTTGGTCGATGGTTATTTACCCTTTTAATTTTTTTGATGGTTTTCTCTTGGAAACTCTTCTTGTATTACACATAAACAGGGAAAAACGAAGGCAATTTTTGTTTTGTTAAAAAATGTTCTATATCGCTTTGGGCCCTACTTCGTTAACCAAGGGTTTTGTAATCATCATAGTCGTCAGGGTGAACTGCCTTCAAGGGGCACATGAAAGTAATTTCATAAAAACATGGAAAATGATGTGGGCATGAGCCAAAAGCTTTTTTCATGAAACACTAGGGCAAACACATGCATACCGTATTTGCTGTTTCAAAAACACGATATTGCCGCTTTTCACTTGCAGGAGGGTTTCTTTCTTTTGTCAGATGTCGTTGGGAAATCTGGAGCATGATCTGGCTGGTCGGTTAATTTACAGTTTTTATTAAAAAGCCAGTCTAAACTGTCATTTTTTACATCGTCCACAACCGATTATGATTGTGAGCTGCAAAATGCACTAAAATAGCTTTAAAGTTTAAATTTTGTTCAATCATTTTGAACACTTAATATTTTTCCGTCGGTCCCGATCCTCGGCTTCCCCAATCAAAACCTTTTCCTCTACATCTTTGTAGCGTACTTTTTTTCATAAAAATATCTCTTGTAAATTTTGAAAATGTAATTTTTTTAAACTATTTTCATATTTTTACTATTTGTATTTTGTAACCTGCGATGCTGAATGCCAAATTTGGGGAAACTTGTACCAGCCGGGGGTTTTGCAACCATTTTCTCCCACCATTTATGGATCTGCAGTGCATTTTTGGGCCCCTTGAAAGGATAATAATTTCTTTCATTTGTGTCTTTTGGATTTATTTAATATTATTATTTTTTAAATTTGGGCAAAAAAACCATTTTTGGGGTTGAACGTGCGACGTAGTGAGGGGAAAACAAAGATTCCTTTCATTACACTGAAGAAATATCCGTTTGTTTTTTTTTGTGTTTGTTAAACACGATTCCGGCAAAACCGATACTCCAATTATGATGAATTTTTGGGGGGGCCTTCGAATTTTCTGACAAAAACGCCACTTTTTTTTTTAGCGAATCAAAAAATTATTTCTTAAAAAATGGCAATTTAAGATTTTTTTTTCGATTTTTAAACTTTTTTGGGACAACACTTCATGCTTTATTCTTTTGTAATATTTTTTTACAGAACCTTTATTTTATAAATTAAATATTTTTGAAAAATTTTTTAGCGTATTCTAAAATTATTTCTCATGAAAACCTTTTTTATGATTAATTTTAATTTAAAAAACTTTTTTTTTTGGTTTATATAATGATAGGGGTTTTTTGGGGTTTTTCGTCCACGTGAAGTGTTTATTAGGTACATCCCTTTTTAAAACAAGTTTCGCCGGAATGTCCCCCGGCGTCTTCGGTTTTTTTGACGGGACCGGGCTTGCTTCTCTCCTTCCCTTCGATGGAAAAAACAGTGTTGCTCTTAATAAAAGCCCGGTCTCTTACCCCATAAATTAAAAATTTTTTTTTGAAATTAATTCTCTATTGAACAAAATTTTTAAACAAATTTTGAACACACACAACGAAAGTACTTCGTTAGGGCTTTTGTTTAATACATTTCTCAAACTAGATTTAAATTATGCCCTGCCTAGATATTTAAGCAATATCTTAGTAGTTTTAGCCAGCAGTTTAGCCGAGCTCTTTTTAACCCGGGTTCCCACTCGCCCCAAAAGAAAAGCAGAATCGGGCGGGGTCATGGGTAAGTGGGTGACCGCTCGAACCTTAAACTCACGTATACCGCTGGTTAGAGCAGATGGGGGGTTCGAAAGCTATGTAACAGCTTCGTTCCCTTTGACGTCTGCTCGGCAGTCCGGTTAGGGGGGAAACCTATATACTGTCAAAGTTACACCGCCCTGTCAGGGGGGCTTTAAGGGTCTTTGGGTCCCCTTGGTACTTTTCGAAAGGGTAGGCTACGTGCCGGGTACCGGTTTCCCCCCTCCTTCTTTCATACTATCCTCTCTATCACCACTCATCGTCTCGATTGCCGGCTGCCCTGCTCGGCACTCTGTGATGTCTCTGTCTGTTCTGTCCTTCCGTACAGCCTAGTGGTTGGTGTTGGGGAAGTGTTGGGTTCTTTTAGTGTGGAATGAGACCTCACACAAAAGGGGTGCCCCGTTTCAGTGCGGGGGTTGTTGTTTTTCTTTATCTCTTTGTCGGGGTTGCAAATAACTTGTTTGTTGATACTCCTCAACTAATCTATTAATTTGATTGAAAAACTATATAGGTTCTTGAGTCCAATGTTGTGTTTGCATTGTGGCGTATTGGTTTCCCTTTTCAAATGCTTCCTTCCAAAATTTTTTTCCCCTTATTTTTTCGACATGCCAGGTGGCCTTTATTTGTATCTTTAGTCGCCTGTAGGGGATCGTCCAGCAGGGGGCCCTTCCTTGTTGTTTGCCATTTTTTGGGGTATCTTTTGAAATCTGCACTAAAATCTACATTGCGGGGGGACATTAAAAAGTTTTTGGGAATAAATGAAATTACCCCTACAAAGGGAAGGTCAGACTCGTTTCATTGTGTAAACCAAATTATATTTTTTAAATAAAAAAAACCATTAGAGTATAGACACATCCTGGGGGTTTTTATTAAGATCTACCAGGGTAGGGAAAAGGGTTTTTTTATCAAATACTTAAACTGCGGCTACTCTAATCATGCGGCAACTATTTAAATGTTTGGGGTTATTGAAATCTTTTTCTCGACTAGTCCCAAAAATACCGCCTGCCTGATAATAAGTTGGGTTTGGGTCATATTCCCAACATCCCACATTTTTTTCCCAAACTAAATGTGACACTGAAAATACTCTAATATCGTTTTATGACTCAAACTCCAAAAAATTCAAGTCTGTTATTGTTTCCAATTAAAAAATAAATCAAAATTTATTTGAGTCTACCCCCTCAGTTATATAACTGATTTTCAGTGGGCGACAGTAAAACCAAGCGACCAAGCCCAACCTGTAGGCCCCCCACGCAATCGACGAGTAGCGATAACAAACCAAAGATCAATATTCTTTTAAAAGGAAATTAGCAATCAGTGGTATGGACAGTGCAAACACCCGCGAAAACAAACCAGAATCAACAAGGCCGATTCAGAACAACTCTGAATTTATTACGTGCTTCGTTGCCGGGGAAGGGGGCCCAAAGGGCCCGTTTTCAAACTCCCAAGACGAACTGTAGACTTAGGGGGGAATGTGGGTAAATTTGGAAAAGCCCTTTATAAAATTCCTATGTGAAGTTCAAATTTTAAAAAAATTGTTAGATAGATGGGCCAGACCTTTATGGAAATGTGCAAGTAATACAGCTTTTTCTTTAATGATTGCTGTCTAACATTCAACAACCTCTACACAAAAAACTTGTTTCAATTTGAAACACTTCCAAAATTTCCCCCCTTTTTGGTCCTTATTTTGTTTTTTAAAAATTTGTTCTTGGTGGAAATTAAAAAAGACACTTGTCAAAAAATGGTACAGGGGAAAAATTTTGATAATTTCATAGTTTCTCCTATAAGCAAGTTTCATTCCCCTATTATCTCATACTTGGGGTAATTGGAACTGAATTAGGTGTAAATTGGGGAAAATACAGGGAAATTGGAAAAAGCCAAAATCCATGTTAAGCTATGGGCAAATTTTAGGGGTAAATGGAAAAATTTAAAAGTTTGGGTTTTAAAAATAAGTAAGTTTGGGAAAAATTCTGACTCACAGCCTTCTTTCTTAGGCTTCAATTTCAGTTTTGAAGGGAAAAATCCCTCGAAAAGATGACCATGATTCGGGGATTTATAAAAAATAATTTGCTGGTCCAATAAAGATAAAATTGGCACGTGGAAATTGTCTTGGACCCACACCAAGATGCCATTGAAAATATTCATTTAAATTTTTTTTTCCCCAAAATCACAAGAAAACCAAAAAACCGCAGCTAAAGTTTTCCCTTTGCCCAAACATGCATGTTTTTGTTTTTGTAGGGAATTTTTCCAAACTGTTGATTGTTTTTTTAAAAATTTAATTTTTGTATGTTTATTTTATTTAAATACAAAAAACAACTTTTTTTATACAACAGCCTTTTTTTCATGCTTGTGATGCTCTTGGGTTTTTGTACAATTCTGCGTTGCGACGGAGGTTTTTCTTTAAAAAGTACACAAATCTACAGTTTTTGTATCATAAAGTATTAATTTTTTTTGTGTTAGAATCACAGTGTGCAAGCTTTTTTTTCCAAATTCCTTACTTTAGTTTCCATATGGGTCTACGAGTTGTACCATGGCTGTTTCCATTTCCCCCAAAACCGGGGTAATTGGAAAAAAATTCGAGTTTAAAAAAAACAAAAATACCCTACAAAATTCTTCCATGAAATTCTTGTTGGTGTCCTGATTTATTTTTTTCCCAAAACACAATTTTTCTCCTTACATTTTTTCTCTCCCATCATCCCCCAGCCTACAAAAGTCAAAAGTTAAAAAAAACTAAAGTGTTTCCAAATTACCCCCCATACCCCTAAGTCCCAATCAAAGTTAAAAAAAATTCTGACTTTGACGGGGAAACGAACCTGGACCTTTTGCTTGGAACATATATGCTAACAACAAAACCAAAGCCCACTGCTTAAGAAATTTTTTTGCAGTACTTTCGGGTGATTTTTGTGGCACCGACTTTATTTACAATAGAAATGGTTCATAAGGGTAGGTTTTTAAACAGGTCTAATGCACATTAAATCCTGGATATGGCATATCTGGACAATATGTATCGTAGATGAACCTCGCTAAACGCGAATTAATTCACATTCAAAAAAAATACACTTTCTGAATTCATGTGGTACCAATATCAGAAAGATTTGAAAAATCTACAATGCACTTTAATCTGCATCGATATAACCCCGCCGCCCCAGCCTAAGCTAAATGCCTTGGGCCCATGAAATTTCATGCATAAATAGGTCTAGTCACATTTTTAATATGGTCGGTAGGCCAAAAAATTAAACTGCCACTCTATAAAGGGTTTAACTAATCAAAAATTTTCATTATGGTGATAGGCCTGGCCTCAGCTTACCCAGTTGCCAGGGTTAAAGGCCACACTTGTAAGTTTGTTTTTTCAGTAAACCTACAGATTCGACCAAAAAAGACTTTCATTCCGGACTGACTGCTGCAAAATCCACCTCTGGATTTTTTGGATTTTGGGCCACGTGTTTTTCTTTTTCCTTGCCAAGCGAACATCCTCAGTGATCACTTCTAAATTCATGTTTTGCAGCAATCTTGTTTGGCGTTTAGAAAAATAGTTATATCGTTGTGGTACTCGTATAAATTGGGCCGGGGGAAATAATTAAGAATAGGCATTCGTGAATACTTTTAGCCCGCAAAAAGTTAACACCTATTTCTAAAATGCTACGGTAGGTAGGTTTTTTTCGGAAAGACTCCGGCCGTGCAGCAACGTTGGGAGCGTAGTCATGGGGGGGTTTCAGAGCTTTGAACAAAAAATTACAGGGTTTTATTGGGGACTTTTTGTATTTTTACTTGGTGAAATGTTGTAGGCGACTCGTCTGCTTTCATCGATATAAAATCTTTCCCTTAGAAAATCTATCTAGGTGCCCGTTGGGCGCCCAGCCAACGCGGGGCGCTACACAATCAAACACCTTATACACCAAACAGATTTGGGGTGATTTCGAGGTGTTACCCAGCCGTCATGTAACGTGATGTGAACTTGAAAACTATCACAATCGAGGGGATTTAGGTACCTGACAACACATGCCAAATTTTATTGGGGTACGATTATTCCTTCTTGGTGAAAAAATGGCTTGAAACATGCTCAAAATCACTTTCAGGATGTTAGCTACTGCTACTGCCTACTACTGCCTACTACTGCTAACATCTAATACGTTCAACCCGCGATTCTGACCAGACGGGCGGGACTACAATGTTCATATTTTACATGGACATTAAGGTTATAGAAATATAGTCTCTTTTGGAAAAAAAAGTTGAAAAAGTTTGTTGGAAGGCTTCCAAATAAAGGTTTTAAAATAAGCCTTAAACACTTGGCATACAATCAACAAGTAACCATAGTTACTTGACACTTGTTGACGGTATAAGCAGAGTTAGGCGGGAAAGTGCGATACGTAAACAAATAGCGGACATTTAAAATTTTTCTTCTTTGTGTGGAACGAGAAAAGGTGTCATTATACTCTCATAAAACAAATCAGAAATCGTCCCTGGCCTAGGCCCAGATGTGGAAAATTATTTATAATGCAAAAGTGTAGGTCTAAAGTTCCATTTGGCTATAGGACTAGTAAAATTCATACTTACATTACATGTTTGACAAGCCTAGCCAACCCTATGCCAGCACAACATTGTTTTGATATGAACTTGCTCAACTGTTTGTTTACATAATTGCAACAATCAAATCATTTCATACAACTTGTCTTTCGATTGGCCCGCGTTTATGAAGGCACTGCCATCTAGAATAAATATAGAACTTTTTCGAGCTCTTTGCTATACGCAAATCTTTTTAAAGTGTTTGGATTTCGTGATACTCTTTCAACTATAGACATCCTATATAATTGGCTAGACCAGCAGTCGGTGGTCCACTTCCGGTACAATTAGAAGCCATCTTAAAATGACAGTTTACATGTTAATCAAATGGGAGCGATTTGTGGCCTAATAGTTCTCAAGATTGCCGCCAGGTTGACAGGTAAGCATACTAGCCTTTAACACCAAATGATTACTAAATTCCCTTATGCAATCACTTCGTATTGTTTCTTTTGTTTAATACCATGCTGCACAAGCTAAAACCATATCAAACAATCCAGTAAAATACTTTATTGCATTAAAAAAGCATAAATTAAAACACCAAATCGCCATCTTGAAATGGGCCGGTTGAGTCTTCAATTTGCTACGCTCGCGCCTGTGCGGAGGTATAGGAGACTGCTAATCTAGCCTACTATAGGGTTTAATTAATATCAATGCTTTCAACTCACAACCCATGACGTTTTCCACGATACCGTTCAAGAATACCAATTCCTTCGAAAACGAAAACGACTTCGTTTTCAAATTGCGTTTTCAACTCATCTCTCACGAACTCAAGAATTGGGGTCCAGTCCTTATACCGTCGTTATACCATGGTTATACCACCTATACCCAGGATGTACATGAATCCGGGTCTAGATATTTTACATCCTATATTGTTACTGCTAATACCATAGAATTTAAATCAACTTTGATAAAAATATTATATTTTAGCAAATAATTTTGTAATGGAACTTGAAAAAGTAATGAGATCACACACATAACAAAAACTTGTAGAAATACAGCCAAACCTTACACACTCAAAAGGAATGAGATCTAAAAAGGGCCAAGCTCATCTACCCTTCCACATAAACGTACAGTGTCCCATAACAGCATCCTCGAAAAGCTTGGCAAAATAGAATTTGCATGTTATTACGTTCAAATTAATTAGAAAAAAAGAACGTGGATAAACTATTACGTTGAATTAATAATCGCAAATTCTATTTTGCCAAGCTTTTCGAGGATGCTGTTATGGGACACTGTACGTTTATGTGGAAGGGTAGATGAGCTTGGCCCTTTTTTAGATCTCATTCCTTTTGAGTGTGTAAGGTTTGGCTGTATTTCTACAAGTTTTTGTTATGTGTGTAAGAGCATACATTAATGCAATGACGTGCTTGCAATGGGCTGTTGGGCCCATTCCGGCACCACATTCACACTGCGCCTCCTCTATTGCGCCATTGGATGATATTTTCATATCTACTGTGTAAACAATGTGTTTTTTCGTGCACGTAACGGTCAACCCAGTCCATGGTTTTGCACCGCGCGTTTTCGCACATCACGAGGAGAATGTGTACGTGGGGCGTGCCTCGTGACTCTTTATTTTAACAAATTGATTAAAAACACACCCACACTTTTCCACTTATACACTTCCCGTACCCGAATCTTTCCTATCGACCAGGTCAGCCACTACACCGAAGCCTGTAGCGCCTCTAAAATCACTTAAAATCGCGACGACATATTCCACGTGGCAACCATCAGTGCCTCCATGTTTAGGCTGCCCGGGGTAGCCCTCCGTTTTACCAAAATACAAGCCTGGCCCCTCACGTACACACATGAAGCTCCTCATATTCTCCGAATTCACCAATTATATACTAGCCCTGACTCAACTTGAAATCCTTCGTCCTATGCGGATAACGTGGGGACTTATGCCCTTTGTCGTGGAATCCAGTTGACTCTACCCCTATTATATACCAAACCAGCAGAGTTATGAACAATATTCAACTGACATTCAAAACATGATTTAAAAAAAAAATATATATTTAGAGTCTACCACTCAGTTATATAACTGATTTTCAGTGGGGGCCTTCAAATCAAAGCAACCAATCCAACCCTGTTTTGATAACCATGTTTTGATGATGTTTTGATTTGATAACAATGATAGTTTAATTCTGCTAACGTTCCCGGAATTGCCGGTGGTCTGTTAGCAGCATGGCGAGCGCGACAAATGGTCTTCTTTAAAAGTGGCACTGCCGGTAATTGTGCGAGAGCTGCGGGGCTGGCATTGGTTACCCCGGTGGCAAGAACTTGCTGCGTGGTTTCTTGTGTTGTAGCAGCCCTTTCTCTGATCTGCCAAGATTTAGTATTATAGTCATCGGTTTACGTATAAGTTGGAATCTTGGGGACTTTACTGCATTATCTATGGTTATGAAATATTTACTGCCATGCAATTATTTGAAAAAACTAAACTTTACATGAAAAAGTTCCTCTGATAGAGCCATTTTCATATCCTTCCTTCCAAACATAAACAATATAAATACCCTAGTATAATTTAACAGAGTTTTTTATTTAAACATCGGCCTGATGCTTTAAGGACATAGATTGATAGCAATTCTGTGTTCGAGGCCCAGCCGGGTCAACTTTAAGACAATTGTTGATGATAAATAAAAAAATGTTAATAATTATTTGTCCACAAAAACAATTTCCAAGAAAGGTGTAAATAAAAGTGATTAAGAGTTAGACGAATATGATCATATAAAACAACTAAGTATGATTATTGATTATTTTCTAGCTCGTATGAATGTGAAGTTAATTATTGATAGGTTGATATAAGCTAGTAAGGTGGCTATTTTAATGTGGAGGAAAATAAATGGAAACATTGTCAAATAGTAGCTCAGAGTAGCTCAGACGTAGGTGGGTGTAATAGTGGATGCAGTATAGGGCTTCCTTGTAGAATAAAATTTGCATAATGTAAATTATACCAGTAATGAACTAATTATAACTATGTCCCAGATTTTATAGCTATAGATTCGTCACTTTCTGTTTAAAGTACGGTAGGCCTACCAGTACTTTGCCAAAATTGATTATGGATCCCTTCCCTTTGACTACTTCCCCGCCTTCAAATTCCCAACTCAAACCCCCTTTCTCGGGGTTTTGGGCCCGTGAATGGGGAGTTTACCCCCTGAAACTAAGGGCGAGTTGGGGTCGTCGTCGGGGAACCCCTTCCCCTTTTGATACCTCCCCGACGGGACGACAAAACAACACGGACGGATGTGACACGACGGAGACGACCACGACGGGGGGGGAACCCGCCCCCCCCATATGTTGTGGCTGGTTCTGACCCGCACAGGCCTTCCCCCTTGTCCCCCCCCGTCATCCCTTTCGCCTCCCCTTTGTCTCGATAGCCAAATTGCATAAATTGAGAGTAAAGCAACAGGCCGTACGCAGAAAATAATTTTGGGGGGGGGGTTTTCAAATTTTTAAAAACTTAAAATTTGGGGAATTTTATATAGAATTTTTTTACGGTACCTGTACTTTCGAAGTACCCCATCGTTTGGGGGGGGGACTTTCAATACTCCGTTTTTTATTTTAGTTATATAGTTAAATGTTTTACTCACCTAAAATGCATGGTGTAGAAAGTAGCATTGCAGAAATATGGTGTCGGTTTTTAGCGTTAGATGACAAAATCCAATCGACGTGAAACTCTTTCAAAACGTTTACTGTTTGGACCAGTTAAAGTTCGTGTATATAATAGAGCAAGTCCAGATAACCTCTCCCTCCCAGTGCTATTTTAAAGGGAGGTTTTTAAATCTTTCAATGAAGAAAACGTTCTCCTGGGGTTGAAATTTACACGGGTAGAGTTTCAACATGTAAAAGCACGTAAATACTCGGAAAGAAAGTTTTGTTACATTGTGCCAAAGTATCTAATGCATTTTTTTTTGGGATTTTGTCTCAGGAACCCGTTGCCATTTGGTCCTCCACATGATAAATCAGCCCGTCACTCATTGCATCGTTCCTACCCAAAAAATCAAAGCACCTTGAATGGCTTCATTGTTGTAATCAGCAACACACAATTTACAAGGCAGGAATTTTTGATAACGTACATTTTATCGATTTGGTTTTTTAAATCTGTCTTTTAAATTTGTGAAATAAAATCGTCCAGAAATGGTATATAGAGTTTCCTTTTAAACCTCACACCCAAATTTGATGGCGCATTAGATGGGTTTCCCTTTGAAGCGATGCTCAGTGCATGGTGACCGTACTGTTGAGACTGCAAGGTTCTTTCAACTTTAAAAATATTTGAAAAGATTCTTCAGGATTTTGGGGAAAAGCATAACAATTTGAAGATTTTATCTAAAAATAAGCAGCTTCTGAAATATCACGTAAATTTGCTGAAGTGTTTACATAGATTTAATGTGTTTTTAAAAGGGGGTTTTGGGTTTCCCGCATAAGGACTCACAAATTCACATTTAAGATAGCAGCAAAAGTTTTTCTGTTTTGGCTGACGTTCAGATTTTGGACTGTTCTATTCTTCCAAAGGCTAACAATGGTTTGTACATGTCAAAAACACGAATGATTGCATCATGTTTTTAAACCCCATTTTTTTTTTCGCACTACTGACTAAAATTTTTCCTCTTCCCCAGGCGCAGAGATAATAGTGGCCCTGTAGAAATTTTGTTCTCTGGGCGATTTCATAAAGGAGCATATTGTTCCAATTGGTGATCATTTACCCCCTTGTTTTTTTTACACGAATGTCCCAGAGCTAAATTAAGGATGGCACTACAATGGACATAGTGCTCGAGGATGTTTTTCCCTAATAACAGACTGCACACCTTTTGTATGTCCACTCATAGCAGCGGCCATATCCCTGCCCACACAAGTATTGAATCAACCCCTTTTTTTAAAAAAGGGGTTTAAAAAATAAGGCAAGCCCGCCCCCAGTCAGATCGAACACGGGAAAACAAATTTAAAAAAATTTCCTTAAATGAGTTTTTTTCCACACTTGTATCCACATACCTAATCCACAGCGACATTTGTTTCCCTTTGAAAGTCTGTGGTTTCTGGCGAGGGCCCGAAAAACATTTCGCTCTATTAGCTCTCGTTATTAATTTTTTTATAACTTTTTTACACGTGTAAATTATGTCATTTGTATTGGGGGACTAAGTAATGCATTTAGGGGGAATTTTCAAGAGGCCTCGTAAGTTTTGTCTCCACGCGGCATGCTTTCGTAGCAACGCACAAAAATTTACCGTCATTCAGTTAGGGTTTTTTTTTATTTATTTATTTTTTTAAAAAGTCTACCCCTATTCATTTTAAAAAAAATTTTTACAAAGGAGGACAACTAAAAAATCAAATTTAAAGAGCAGAAAAAACAAAAAAATTACTTTTTCGAAAAATTTTTGAAATAGTAGCATTACAACAACAATGCATTAACACAAGAATTTTGGAACAAATTGAAGTATATGCATTCAATGAATAAATCAAATATAAAAAAGGGGGGAGAAAAAAAGAAAAGAAAAGAAAAAAAAAAAAAAAAAAAAAAAAAAAAAAAAAAAAAAAAAACTTTAAAAAAAAAAAAACGAAAAGAAAAAAACGATTTTTTAGACGACCCACTCAAAAAATATGAGGTTTGCCAAAAATAGGAACGCAAATCAGGGAGTATAATCAAACTTTCGCGGAAGAAACCACCGAACGCAAAATCTTATTTGGGTTCAATCTTCATTTTTGTTTTCAAATCTGACCCATATAAAAATTTATATCAGATATAAAATTTATTTAAAAAATTTTCATGTCAAACTGATCACAGAATGATACGGGGACACCAAAATAAATTTGCAAGCTCCATCATTGGGGCGGCAACCAGAAATTAGGAGAAAAATATAGTGAAAAACTTTGTTATATCATAACAAAGCAATAATGAACAAACAAAGAGAAAAGCAAAATCAATTATAAGAGTTTAAAAGGTAAATAACATTACACAAACACACAGAAAAATAACTTAAAATAAATAGTAAAAAAATAAAATTTTTTTGCTTTTTGTTTCTTTATCATTGTTTTCAATTTTACGTTTAAATTGTACAAATTCCCTGATCAGTAAACTGGCTTCAAAATATCAAAGAAATTTGAATTCCAATAGGTAGCCTCTGTACTAAAGCTTTCTAAATGCTTCAAAATTTTAATTAGGAATTTTCCAATGAGTTTTTTAAAGAGAATTTCTATCCGATCAACAATTTAAAAATATTGGGGTAGGAATCCCAAAAACATACCTTCAATACTTTTTATGTTTTTCCCCAGCACGCTTTATTTTCCTCTCCTAATCGTGAAACAATCAGACGAAAATTTTGGGTTAAAGGGAAATGAACCAAACAGATGGTCAATTCTCTTCTGGAGTAAACATATCGGGAGAAGTCTTATGCCCAAAACCACTAAGCAATAATAAAAAACAGGGGAATATAAGAATCTACAAGTAACCTAACTTTCTCTCGGTTAAAAAAACCTCTTTCATTCTACTTAAAATTTCCCAATTGTGATGATACTTATTACACACATATCAAAATGTTTCTTAAAATTTAAATTACAATCAAAGAAAACCCCAAGATATTTAAATTCATACACTCTAAAAATTTAACTACCATTCAATTTAAGTCAAATGAATATCTTTCATGTTTCTATCTTTGCCTTATAAAAAATTTAAAAAATTTTTGTTTTGCTATAATTAAATCAATTTCCTGATTTTAAACCAATCATCCATCCTTTTAGAATTTCTTAAAGACGTCTTACGATCTCTTGACTCCAACCCCTTCTAAATAAAAGCCCCAAGTCATCAGCTTTAAAAGATAAAATTGATGCCCCCCATAAGTAGAATATTCTATATAAAAAAAAAAAATAACAGGGGTCCTAATTTTGATCCTTTGGGGTACACCACAAAATATATTGAATACTTTGAATATATTTTGAAAGATTTATAAACTTTTTTCTATTTAAAAAAAAATCCGCCAAAATGATAACAAATAAGGACTTACTTTTAAAACCGGTTTTTAATTTTATTAAAAGAGGTAAAAAAGGTACTGAATCAAATGTTTTCCTAAGATCAACAAAGCAGCTAAACCCTTCCTTTACTTTTACAACCCCTTATAGATAAAATCTGTAAATGCTAGAAGGGCATTTTGCGTGACCTCCCTTTTTCCTGAAACCATGTGGTTTCATTTAAAACCCTTCAGAGCATCCATAGTAAAAACCCTTTTGTGTAAAATTTTTCAATAATTTTCCTACAATTTGGGAAAAGTTGTATAGGTCGATAAGAATTCCCATTCTCTTTTTACCTTTTCCCCTTTTAAATAGGCGTTACCCTTGCCAATTTCAGTTGGGTTTGGGGAAAACATACAAGAAAAAATGGGAAATTAGATACGCTAATAATCCGACTATTGTGGATTTTTAAATACTAGCAGGAATCTCTTTAATTGTTTAGAGCTTCTAATTTAAAGGGGTTTAATTGCGAAATTGACTTCTTCATTAGTTACTTTTTGTATGCGGAAGATTCTCTGCTTCTCTTCATTTAAATCTTTAAACTTTTCCCCAATTTCATTTGAAAAATCTACTCGTTTAAAAAAAAAACTTTTTTGTAACAAACCGCACATATCTGGATTAGACGTGTAGGATCCCCATTCCTGCAATGAGGCATGCTAACCTTTTTTTTCTTTTTTACCTGTCAACTTATTAAAAACACCAAAAGATTTTGAAGAAAATTCTTTCAAAAGAAGACTTAAAATGCTCACGCTTAGAAAAACGAATCTGATTAACCTTATTTTTTAACTTTTTGTATTTCCCCCAATTGATGCTTCAAAAATTCAAATTTTTGCGAAGTGGGTTTTCCCTTGATGGATTTTCCCAACTTGCTGTTAACCATGGGGGGCTTTACCTTTAATTTTTAAATTCAAGGGGGTGCATGTTCAATTAGAGGTTTACGACTACTTTAACAAACATTAATTAATCTGCACTTACGCCATACCAATTTGGTAAGGGACCAATTAAGTATCTTTATCTACTTGCTTCCAATCAACATTTTATAATTTTAGTATTTTCAAATTTTGGAAGAAATTTTGCTTATTAAACTTACGACACAATAAAAATTAAATTTAGATCACTTAATTACATTTTAATACCTGACTGAATAATTTTATGTGATTTGATAAAAATGTAATTAAGAAGCGACCCATTATTAACCCCAGTAACAGACTTTACAATTGTACCAAACCATGTGATCTAGTAAGGATTTTGAAATATTTTCGGGGAATGTTTTCTTACTCAAATCAATGTTTAATCACCCAGAAAAAACAATTTATTAGCTTCCGATTTTAAAATTATTTTCTAAACTATCAAAACAATCTGAAAAATTTTTCTAACTTTTCGTGTGGAGCTTTTTAAAACTGTTTAAAAACATTTGGCTTTACATTTCGGAAGCCAGAATTTAACTGAATCAACTCCCAACAAATTTATCGGAAAAACTTTACACTCGATCACTTGACAGAATTTCAGCAAATATAAATAACTAAAACCCCCCCCGACCCTTTCCGATCAAATCTTAGCATTTTAAATGTCAATAGAAATAAAAAAGTCTGGGAAAAAAAACCCTCAGAAAGTTTCACAGCAAGCAAATTATCAAAATTTTACGTGTCAAGAATAACTCTCAAATGATCTATGTACTTTTCCAAAAATTTCGGATTGAGATGTCCAAGCTTCATCCTTTTGGGAATACAGCTAAAACCATTGAAGCAAAATCATTTATATTTTGTGGTCTTTATCGACCTCATGATTTAAAAAAATTTGTATGAAATTTCATGTACACTAGAGGGGGAAATAAACAATTATAAAACCATCTCGTCGAAACTCTTCTTGTCGGTTCTTTTTCATAGAATCTTGAACGCCACATTTAAGGCACTTGCTGTATTATAACTGATTATAATATTTCATTCCATGGTCCATTATTTTAATCAAATGCCTCAATTGTCATATTTTTACATACCGAGGAAAATATCTTACATACCGAGCACTTAGGCGTTTTGTTGTTTTGCTTTTTTCAAATTTAAAACGGTTTCAACGTTTAACCACTGTTTAGCCATTATGAAGAAAGAAAAAGTAAAAGTTATAAACGAAAGAATATAATTCAAATTCCCCAGGAAAATTTTGCGTCAGAAAAGTAAACAATAATATTTGAATTTGTTTATATAACAAAACGAACGTTCCAAATTTATTTTTGACAGAAAAACAAAAATCAAACCTTTTTAAATTTACTTCTTAAAACAACTTGATAAAATTTTGGTTCACAATGATACTTTAAAATAAGGGAAGGGTTTTAATGTCAAAAAACTCAAAAATTTCTAAATAAATATGATTATTAAATGAGTATTAAGCCTAAAGCTTGTCGTCAAGGTGCACATGTGAAGACGTTAACACAATTAAATAGTTTAAATTCCCATAAAGATAATAAAAGAAAAATTTTTTGCTCACCACACACATGAACTCTAAATAAATTATTTATCAAAATCACTATTTGAAAACCTTTTTAATGCTTACAAACCAGATTAAAACAAGGAGGGATTTTTGGGTGACAGTTTTTTAAAAAAACCCCCCAAATTTAGTAAAAAAGATTTTTTTGTAAATAATGAAAAATAAAAAAATTCCTTTAATGTAACCCTAGAAATTCTAGAAGATCAAGATGCAGTCAAAATTTGATAGGGTTCTTGTATTTCCCTGTAAAGATAGAAAATTATCAGGGGATTTTTTTAAGCTTGACAGATTGGGAAAAAAGACAAACCTTGTGGGTTGATTATGCAACAATGGACCCCCCAGCATCTGGCCCCGCAACGCAAGTTTTGACGGCCACACACATTTTTGTATCAACTATAGGAAAAAAGTTTGCGTCATTTTTTGGCTTGTTTTTTCATCCTAGTTTGTTGGGTGATAATATTATCTTTTATCGATTTTAAACGCTCATAAAGTTTTTTGCAAAAAAAAAGTTGCCTTATGATAACCTTACTCTCGTGGATTTAAATTTGTCTAAAGCACCCTTTTCCACCACAAAGCCTTTTGTTACGAGACCCCTAATGTTGATGACCCCCCCTTGCCCGCACATTTTTTTGAAAAAACAAAACAAAAATTTGCACAAAGCTCCCTTTTAAAGCTAAAATAGACCAGCCATTTTAAAATGTCCATCCAATGTGGCTTAAATCTTAAATTTTTTGCCACTAGAAATTTGGAAAAAAGAAAATTTTGGTGGTATCCGGTTTTTCGATAAATTGCGCCTTCATCGCATCTTTTAATACCACCCTTTAACAAAAACCCCAAAAACACCATTTTTAAGTTTAGGTTCTTCCACTTTTTCACTTACCCGGACTGGGTTTTGTAAAGGTTTGAGTTTATAAAAATATATTAACCTGACATCACTGTCCACGATGCATAACTTTACTCGATTTTGAGACCCAAACGAAATCAGCATGCTTGGCTGGACTGAGGGGTTGCGTTTAGTAGCCAAGCTTTACAAACTGAGAACACAAGAGTGAAAACAAATTGTACACCGACCCAGTCGTAAAAAAATTTTTCCCAAAATGTTTTAAAATCCCTTCTTGGAAAGGGTAGGGGTGGGGGGGTCGACCTTTCCTGCGGGTGGTTTTAACGGCACAAATAACAAATTAGGTCACGACGGTTATCCCGGGGGTAGTTTAAATTGAAGTATTTTAAAAGACTGAGATTTTTTAGAGTAGTGTTTCTATGAAACAAATACGACAGGACCTAGGCATATAGAAATGGTTATCCCGTCTTTTTGGCAGAAGGTAATTTCGGGGGGGGTTTGAACCCCCCAAAACCCCCCCCCGCGTAAGGGCCCTTTTAAAGAATATCCAACCAAAAAAACTTCCCCGACGACGTCGACAATGACAACAGGACAGATATTGACACAGACGGAGACGACCCCGACGTGGGGGAACCCCGTCTCCCCATATGTTGTGGCTGGTTCGACCAGCACAGGGTGCCACCCTTTGTCCCCCCCCGTCATCCCTTGTATCGATTTCAAAATTGCATAAATATGAGCGAAGCAATATCCCAAACAATCAACAACAAAAACAAAATCGTATCGTTTCGATGAACCTTCATGCACATAGAAAAAAACCCAACCAATTAATTAATTACACACCTTAAGCCCATGTGCTGCTAACATAAATGCGATTTAAAAAACTTCCAATGCACTTCACGTTTAGTGTCGATATGACCTCGCCGCCCCGCACCTTTAACTACCACCTGCAGCTACACGCACGCACACAGAAGAGGCAGAGCCTGCGGTATATTTTGTTAAATGTTTGTTCACTTCAGAGGTTCCACTAAGAACGATACTATCCTAGATCTGCAAAACATACCTTATTTAATTTATTCTGTCTAGACTGAAAGGTTTTGTGCTGTCTTTATTCTGCCCTGCTCGGCATCTCTGTGTTGTGCTCTGTCTGTTCTGTCCTGCCCGTACAGCCTGAGTGGTTGGTGTTCGGGAAGTGTTAGGTTCTGTTCAGTGTGTGGATGAGAGCCTCGACACATAACTTAATAACTAAAAAGGTTCATTGAAGTCCAATGTTGTGTTTGCATTTGTGGCTATATGTGGTTTCTCTTGTCAAAAATAGCTTTCTTTCCAAAATCTGTTGCTCTTATTCGTCAACAGGCCGCAGGTGCCTCACTCATGCCTTCCTTTTTACCAGAGATAAGATTTCTCCGATTTGCGACACGTGTAATGTGTTGCTATCCGTTCATCATTTGTTGACTGACTGCTCTTAGTATGATGGTTTGAGACTCCAACTGAATTTAAGAGGTCCACCAAATGGAGCCAAAAATGTGCTTTGTAAAATGTTCGTACTTTTCGTCCTACGTCCACATTTTTGAGCGATAAAAATGAGTTTTTTTTTTGCATATTTAAAACAGTAATGTGATCTCAGCACGTTGGACGATTTTTCAATTTCGCTCCCTATTGGTCACACTAAGTCAGTAAACTTTGACCGGAAATGAACATTTTTCGTTATTTTCTGTGGACTAAGAGAATTTGCGGGAAAAATCAATGGCTTAATGGGAAAAAGGCCAACCTGCTAGGATACAAATTTAGTTACCTTTCAGAAGGAAAAAACAGAATCAAAATATATTGATTTTCCTGCCCGTAGTTCGAAAAGTACGAAAGTACTGCACATGACGCGCTCAACTTGGTGTTTGAATCGCACCCAAGCCTCTTAATCTATCATATGAAGAACTTTTGTCTTATGAAAACTGTGAAAAACTTATCCCCGCGTCACCCCTTACGTCCCTCCCTTCGTCTCGATTAGCCAAGTTGCATAAATATGAGACTTTAATAATATCCAATCCTTATCACTTTCTTAATCTTAGTAATCTGTTTGACAAACTATGAAAGTTCCAAAAAAATTCATGAACCATGTTGACTTGCAATTCATTATGTCGACGAAGTCAAGTATCAACAGTACTATCAACGTACTAGAACACAAGATGTAAAATCGGAAAGATTTATTGTCGGAAAAGTGCCGACGTTTCGTAGGATGCATTACCACAAATAATAATTACATAAAAACAATAAAACAATAAAATTCTTAGGATCAATCTTAAATGAGAATATTTGTTGAATGACAGTGATAGCATGATATGAACATAGCATATTTAAGCTCATTTTCCGTATTTTACAGTTACTTAAAAATCTTGGAGGCGCGAATAATCATTGTTGTAAAATAACTAGAACTACTACTAATCTACTAACATATCAATACCCAAATTATAATCAATAACAACAATATTATTGCATCGTCACGATGAACGGCACATAAAGAATATCACTCAACCAATTAATTACAAACCATAAAGCCCATGTGCTGCTGTCATCAATGCGATTTTTTTTTTAAACCTGCCATGCACTTCACGTGTAGCATCGATATGACCTCGCGGCCCCGCACCTTTTAACTACCACCTGCAGCTACATGCACACATCAGAGAGCCACTCGCATCGCAGTCGGTTTGTTGTTCTTGTCGCAGGTGGACGTGTTTTGTGCAGGCTCTTTATTCTCTGGGCCATCAAATTCCAACTCGCAACCTTCTCGTGGTTTGGCCCGTGATTAGGGGAGTTTTTCTCTCTGAAACTAATGGCGACCTCTGGGTCGTCGTCGGGGAACTTTCCCCCTCCCTTTGACTACCTCCCCGACGGCGACGACAATGCCAACACGGACGGATGATCACACAGACGGAGACGACCACGACGTGGGGAAACCCTGCCCTCCCCATACGCTTGTGGCTGGTTCTGACCAGCACAGGTCTGTCCACCCCTTGTCTCCCCGCGTCTGCCCTTACGTTCCTCCCTTCGTCTCGATTAGCCAAGTTGCATAAATATGAGACGTTAAGCAATATCCAATCCAAATCTTCATTCACTTCTTACAGGGCCTCCACAGTACAGGGAGTTAGCTTCTATTGCTACAAGTCTTGGCTGCTGTGTCCTCCATCATCGTGTTTAATGTTTGTGAACTTCAGGAGGTTGTCTGTTCTGTCCAGACTGGAAGGTTTAGTTTACTCTTTGTTCTGCCCTGCTTGTAAAAGAAGACTTTTGTCAACAAACCCTTACAGCTTTGAGCACTAATATCTTATAGTGTCAGTGTGAAAGTTTCACTTTAGATTTTTTGTGAAGATAATGCCAAAAGTTTGTTTGATTTGCAACTGTTGAGAGGTACATTGTTTATGCTGATTTGTTTTAAAATTGGTGAGTTGAATGGGAGGAACAGATATAACTACTTTTGCTAAGCCACTGTAACTATTTAGCAAGTACGTATTGCTTTTGAAGTGGAGTGCACCATGTTACAGTTGGTCCACAATAAAAGTAAATCCTGAACATGTGACATTTGCGACAATAAAGTATCGTCGCGATGAGCCTCACTACGTTCCTTGATATATTACTCGCAACTAATTAATTACACACCTAAAAGAACATGTACCACTGTCATTAATACGATTTGAAAAACGTTATGCACCTGACGTGCAGCTTCGATATGACCTCGCCGCCCCGCACCTTTTGATTACTACCTGCACGCTCACGGCAGAGAGCTTCGCCTCGCAGTCGGACTGTTGTTCGTGTCCCATTGGGACGTGTTTTGTCTTCGCTCTTCGTTCTGGTCTCATTGGGCCTCCACAATACATGAAGCTAGCTTCTGTTGCTGCTGTATGTGTTGTTTTGTTCAAGTCTTTGTTGTGTCCTCGTTTCTCATTCATCATTCTGTTTAATGTTCGTCACTTCAGGAGGTTTGTCTGTTCTGTCCAGACTGGAAGGTTTTGTTGTCTCTTTATTCTGTCCTGCTTTTCAGGAACGCTCGTCATCTCAGTGTTGTGCTCCGGCCTTCAAATTCCAACTCGACACCTTCTCGCGGTTTGGCCCGTGAATAGGGGAGTTTCACTCCCTGAAACTAATGGCGAGCTCTGGGTCGTCGTCGGGGAACCCCTTCCCTTTGACTACCACCCCGACGGCGACGACAAAGACAACACGGACGGATGATGACACAGACGGAGACGACCACGACGTGGGGGAACACCTGCCCTCCCCATATGCTTGTGGCTGGTTCTGACCAGCACAGGCCTCTCCACCCCTTGTCCCCCCGCGTCATCCCTTACGTCCCTCCTTCGTCTCGATTAGCCAAGTTGCATAAATATAGACGTTAAGCAATATCCAATCAAATCCGTCTGTTCCGTCCGTGCAGCCTGAGGAGTAGATGTTCAGAAGTGCTCGGTTCTGTTCAATGTGAGATAGAGCCTTGACACAAAGGTGTCCGGTTTTTGTGCTGGGAGTTTTTGTTTATCACTTTTACGAGTGATGCTTTTTTTGCTGTCTTTTTTCCGCTTTTATTTCCGCTTTCGGCCTCCAAAGCACATGGCTTTGGCTTCTGTTTCTGCTGAATGTGTTCAGTTTGATGTCTGTTATCTTTAAGAGAATGTCTGCTCCGTCCAGACTGAAAGGTTTTTTGTACTTAGTAAAGCGTTTGTGATCTCAGTGTTGTTGTCCGTCTATTCCGTCCGCACAGGTTGTGCAGTTTATGTTTGGTCGGTGTTAGCTTCTGTTCAGTGCGAGATTAGAGCCGTGACACACAATAATGGTGCTGGTTTCTGCTTTTGTTGTATAGTTATACATTAAAATTATATCTGGTTTGAATAACTTAATAGAGTTATCGTAATGCCACACATTTTGGAGTTTATGTGCTTTTTTCATCAATACGGTTTTGAGAACTTTCAATGCACTTCACGTTCAACATCGATATGACCTCGCCGACCCGCACCTTTTGACCGCCATCTACACAGGCTACAGTACACACAGCGCAGTGGCCGACACCTCGCATTCGGACTGTTGTTCTTGTCGAGTGCGAACATGTTTTGTCATCGCTCTTCGTTCTGTTCTTGTTTGGCATGCAGGGTACATGTCGTTGGCTTGTGTTTCTGCTAAATGTGTTCAGTTAGTCGTTTGTTAGGCCTACCTTTAAGGGAATGTATGTTCTGTCCAGACTAAAAGGTTTTGTTGCTACTCAGTACAGCATTCATGATTTTTAGTGTTGTACTTCGTTTGTTCTGTACGCACAGAGTGAGGATTATGTTTGGTCAGTGTTAAGTTATGTTTAGTGCGAGATAGTACTTTGACACACAACTATGTTGCCCGGTTTCTGTGCTGTGGAGCCATTCGTAGCATTTTTACAGAATACTTGGACCATCAACGATTGTCGAGTCAGTGACATTTTCTGCAGGTATCTGTTGACAAACAGGTCCCATATTAAGTCTACCGCTTGTATTTTTGGTACCGTAGGCCTAGGCCTACTCATTAGCTTTTTGGTCGGGAAATGTGAACACAGAATAAAGCCTTTATAATAGTATCTTAGCCTACATAACAATATGTATCCATGTCACATAGGCATATTAAAAAAAAAATTGCAGGGACAGATATGCCTATTTGCCAGTTGGGCAAATGTGGGCCGCTAGCATTTTGAGTATTATAACTGGTTTGCTTATAGCAAGATGTTTACCTAGCAAACATGTCTGTACCGGCCCGGCACCGGGCCGGCTTCAATGTGTCACGTCGGCCGGCTGCCGGCCGACACTTCCAACCCGGCACCGGGCCGGCACACGGATGCCAGTTTTCCGGTTGGCCGGCACCAGCTTGGTACCTACCCGGCACCTACTTCCTAGCTTGTATAATTGGCCGGCACTAGCTTGGTACCTACCCGGCACTAGGCCGGCACCTGCTTCCTAGCTTGTATGATTGGCCGGCACCAGCTTGGAACCTACCCGGCACAGAGATGACAGTATTTCCGGCTGGCCGGCACCAAATTGGTACTTATATGTCACCTTTATTTAATGTAAAATTGGCCGGCACCAGCTTGGCACCTTCCCGGCACTGGGCCCGCACCAACTAGAATGTTTGTAAGGTTGGCCGGCACCAATTTGGCACGTTCCCGCACAGCTAGCCTGTTTGTAGGTTTTGCCGGCACCAGTTTTGGCACCTTCACGGCACTGGGCTGGCACCAACTAACCCGTTTGTAATGTTGGCCGGTACCAGTTTGGCCACTTTTGCACTTACTTGCCATTATGTCTGGCGTGGCTGGCACCAGGTGGGTGGGCTTGTTGGCATCGGTTTTGATGCTATCATCACTAAATACACAAACATAGTTATTGTTAAAATTTAACATCATCAACACTAAAGGTTGGTTCTAGATACGTATTATGGTATAGAAACTATGCTCGCACCTGTAATTATGATACCCGCATTACCATTGTTAACCTTTAAAAGCGGAGCAGCAATTTAAAAAAATCATATGCAAGTTTCGACTGAATTATCAGGTCTCAATAATATCATGAAAAAAGGTTTGTTTTCCCAAAGTGATATCAGAAAATTTCCCCGGAGAGTGATAATTTGTATATAATTGTGCAAAAATTTATTCTTTGTATTGATCAGTACGCTGGTCCGTGGTCATTAAAAATGCCCCGGCAAGGGCTAAAAGTTTCGGTAGCGGCGTGCCTGCATATCGTCTCTTTTCCATGCACGGTTTGCGTCACAATTGGAGTGGGGCGTGATTCCGCAGGTTTGGAGCGAGGAAAAGTTGGTTATCGCTCTCTGTGCGCCACCCCCGCCCGCGCCCTGGGCCCAACAGTTTCAACACACTATCATGTCGAAGCAAATATAGCACATTCGGACAGGCTACGAGCGGGCTGGTAGGGGGAAAGTACACATGTGTTTAAAGGGACTATACTGACCCCCTGCGTTATTTTTGTATTTGTATTTAGCGCTATTTTGTCAAGAGTCAGTCAGATTAGGAACATAGCAAATTGTTCATCTTTTTCATCTATTAAAGAACACACAAACACTTTTTTGTCATATACATTTCTACTGTAAAAAAGCGCTAGGTGAAAAAATTTCCGTCCAAAACCCTTAGTTTTTTTTACCAAACGGATTGTGAATAATATAGATAAAATCAACAGTATTTTTTACTATTCCAGACATACCGGGTTGAAAATATTTATTAATTGTTCAATAAGTATACGTACGTTATATTTCAGTATGGTAACGACGTTTTCCTTCGGAAACCCTCCTGTTTATAACTATTATTCTCAACCTTAGGGTCTTGTTGTTTTTTCCCCACCCTTATGAAAATTTTCGGGGCCTTGTTAAAAAGTTTTGCCTTAAACTATTTTTTTTGCTTGGCTTTGTGAGAGGGGGTTTGCTTTCTTGTATTTTCTCCTGTTTTCCGGCAAGCTCTTGTGCTTTTTTGGGTGCATGTCCCTGGCCCAAATCGTCTTTCAGGGGCGAGGACTTTTTTTTTCAGGAGCCAAGTTTTGCAAAATTTCTTAATAACTAGGGAAACATATAAAACCAAAATCAAAAAGTGGTTTCTCATCCCGGGGGGGGGGGGGGGGGGGGGCACTTCCCCCTGGATTTAGAAGTTGTTTTTGCCCCCAGAAAAATTTCATTTTTTTAATTTTAAACAAACCTTTATTATAAAAAATTAAAAAAAGTGGCAAAAATAAAAACCCCCCTCGGGGTTTTTGGGGCTGTGCCCCGTGCACTCAATTAAGAATTAGGGGTTTTTTCTTTGCCCCCCCCCACTAAAAAAATCCGGGGTGCGCCCATGGTTTTTTTATTCACATTTTTCCCCCAAAAAAAACACATAAATTATAAATAAATTTTTTACCTTTCAATTGTTCAAATAAAAATTTGAATAAACAAACAACGATACAATAAAAATTTTTGTTCAACACAAAATTAGAGAAGTTAGCCTTTTCAACCTTTTTTAATTTTTCCTACAAAAATTAAAATGGGGCTAAAGTTCAAAGGGGTGGTCTTTAGGTTAATTTTCAGTTTGTTTTTTAAAATAGAAATAACTACTTAATAATTATTCATAACCAAATTTAGGATTTTTAAAAAATACAAAGTTTAAAAAAAACAAACAAAAACACCAACATTTTTGCTAAAAAAGGAAAAAGATGTAAAACTTTGAACCTAATTAAATATACCACAAAACTTGGGACCAAAATGCTCAACGTTACAAAAAAATTTAGCCAATTTTTATTTTGAACTTTTTGAAAAAATTGAAAGACCACCAAAAGAACATTTTCTTAAATTTAGCTAAAAAATTAAAGACCCCAAAAGTTTTAAAAATAAGCCAGAAAATCACCCCAAAAACATTTTAACTAAAAAAAACCCCAAATTTACCATTTCTTTTTTCTTCTTCCTTCCCCTCTGCTCCTTCCTTTTGCCAAAATTGCTTTCGAGTTTTTTCAAAAAAAGGGGTTATGTTGGAATTAAAATTTTCCGCTTTTAAAATGGTGGGCCGGGCCCAAAGGGTTTTTGGGGCCAAATACGACGGGTTCATAATTGACCTTTTTTGGGACGCAACCCTTTTTGGTCTTCCAGCTGCTTTCCCTAAACCAAAATTTCCTCCGCCACTCCCCCATCCCTTTTTCCCCCACCTCCTTTTCTTCTTTTCTTCTTCCCCTTTTTTCTTGCCTGCTTCTATTTGCACCCCATCGTGGTTGATAGGGGGCTTTTTTTTTTGATTGTTTTAGCGGGTTTTTTTCAATGTCCATCGCTTTTTTTTTTGGAAATCCCCTTAATTCCTTTTTTATATAGGGAAGGTTCTTTAATGTGGAAAAACCCCTTTGAAAATTTAATCAATTAGCCGGAAAAACCTTCCTAAAACCTAAAAACAATTTTCCCAAATAAAAGGACACACAAATCAACCCCGTACAAAGCATTTAAGAAAAAACCTTTTTGGGTATTTTGTTTTGAATCTCATTTTTTCAATGATTTATGCCCCAATCTTCCTTTTTTCCCCCCCAAAACAAAAACTTTCTTTTTAAGGGAGCTCCTTTTATTTTAATATATTGATTTTTTTTTCAAAATTTGCATCTAAAAGGTACGTAGCCAATAATTTGGGGTGAAATGAAATTTTTTCAACTTTTTTTATTTTTTGGAAAATGAAAAACAATTTTTAAATAACCCCCAAATTTGTCATTTTACAATACAAATTTAAAAGAATGTTATACCTTTATTGGAATACTTCTTCGGGATCAAAATAATCCAGTAAGGCCTTACCTCGATAAGCCTCATCCCCCCCCTAACCCATTAAACGAAACTACCCCTTTTATCCCCAGGTTTTGTGGTATTCAATCAACTGGGCAAATTGAGTTAATCATTTTCTTTCTCCCAAAATCCCATATAATTTATTTCAACAAAGAAATTTAATTTTTTCAATCAAACAAAAATTTGGACTCAAAATATTGCCATCATAAAAAAAAAAAAAATTTCTGCAAAACTGAAATTTTTTCTGTCTCCCTTGGAAAAGGGGGGTATTAGTATTTAGGCTTGAAAATAAAACATTTACACTTCTTCCAAGATATGCTTCCCTTTTATCTAGTTAGCGCATAAAAAGGGTACATTTCTTATTGATTAAAATTTTATAAAAACTTTAATCTCCCTGGTGACGCCCCAAGGAAGGAGTATTCCTCATCATGAAGAGTCCACAGTCTTCGGACACGTTTTTGTGCCTCTCTCCTCGGGGCCCTTAGCCACTGGCTCATTGAGAATGCCGTGCTCCTGGCTTTGGGTTACATGTTTGAAAGGGGAATGCCACTCCGATGCCTCGGAAAATTGGTATTTTCTCATCTTACACACCTTGCCAAACCAAGATCCCCCGTAAACCGTTTTCTCTTGGCCTGAACCAAGGGTGCTTTTTGCTTGGAGGACTTTTCTCTCTAAAGCAGTGTTCCTCTTCATGAGACACACGAACGTGCCAGGAACTCTTCTTTTTTTATCTTGATCTCCTCTTCTAAAAGCACTGGGTTATAAATTTTTGGAGCCAAAATCTTCATCGTACCAGGGAGTAAATTTTTCGATTTTTTATACCAAATTTCTGGGTAATACACGCCTGCTTTATTCAACTTGATCTTTCTCGTTCTCATCGACATGTTTTTTATAAATTCCTAAAAATGGAAATGTTTATTTTCCTTTCTGAATAAAAAAAACTACATTTTCCCCGGCCAAAAAACAATTTTGGGAACAAGTCAAAAAAAAGCTAAAAATAATTATATACTTCCAGGATTTTTACCAAAACCGGGGGTTTTGGACTTTAGTCAAATACCCCCCGGTTTGTTAACGACACAATGCCCCGTCGCATCTGGTCTGGTAAACCCACCATTGCGTAGTTAATACGTTTGACATCAAGGAACTTATTCACATGGCTGTTAGTTTTTCGCGGGGTTGTTTCACATCGTACAGCAGACTAGCAGCATGGCAAATCCACACCATTGACTGCTTTGTTGAGCTCCTGCTCAACCACAGCGGACGTGGGGAACTAATTTTTTTTCTTTCCTTTTGGGGCCCTTGCAGAAGTAGGCACGCTCGTGACAGCCGTCTGACCCAAAAACGTGATACGGACCATTCGCCAAGTCCTTCTCTTCTTTTAAAAACGAATTAAAAGGGTTTCCCCTTTTGGGTTTTTTTTTTTCGTTCACTGACCTGTTTGTAACTGCAGTTCTCAACCTTACTTTTTTTTCTAAAGAGCTGAGCAACTCCACGGAAACCCACTTTTGGTTCTCTTTGCCGGTCGTATAGCTTGGTGCAATATTTCCTCTTGAGGTGATTTTTGCACCAAATCTTCTCAATAGAAGATCGGTCCTTTGGCATTTTTATGAGATCTTAATAGACACTACTGTCTCCGTCTCCTAAACGAAAAATGATTGTTAAAAGGGGATTTTAGCATTTTGAGTTAAAATGTTTTTCTTGAATTAAATTGGGAAAATATATGGAGGGTCTGATGGCACACCAAAGCAAATGTATGGCATGCAAAATACATAGCTATCTACTAAAAGCCAACCCTTAGGCCCCGACGCAAAGATGATGATAGAAACCAACCAAAGATCGATATTTTTTTTAATAGTAATATAGCAATCAGGGTATGGACAGGGGAAACCCGCGGATAACCCAGAATCAACAAGGCCGATTCAGAACAACTCTGAATTTATTATGTGTTCTTGCTAGGAGGGCCCTCCAAGTCCTGTTTAAAAATTCCCCTAAGACAAGAACATGAAAAGTACAAATAAAAAAGCAAAAAAAAACATCTGACTTTGCGGGAATCAAACCCCTGCACCTTCTGCTTGGAACAGATACCTAACCCAATACCAACGAGCCACACTTTTTTACAAACTTGCCGTGAAAAATAAACATCTTAGTATTTTAGCTTACACTGTGGAATGAAATGAGTGCTTGTTACTTGTCTAAAACAAAAAAGATATATTATCTTTTTAAAAATTTTGGAATATATAGGGCACTTACTATAGTTTGTCATAAATTAAACCATGCATACGCAACTCTGGGAATCCATCGGCAATGATGTCAGCCTCCATGCTGGTGGCACTTTTGCCCCAGTTTAAGAAACATAGATTTTCTGGTCATCTTCCTTTCTTTTTCCTTTTTTTCCCAAGACGCAAAAAAGGGGTTCAAACACAATGAATAAACTTTTCCAGTTCTAAATCCTACCAGCAAGCCTGTAATGAAATAATCATTACTAATAAAAATTACATAGCTTATAATTGTTTACCTATTGCTTGGTCTATTAGAAAACCCTAGTAAATATCTATCATTCCCACTTTTCAAAAGTTAAACCAAAGGTCAAGGCCCAAACTTTATGCGATAATGACCCTCTTGCTTAAAATTTAAACTTTATTTTTTGTAGCCTACTCTTCAATTAATGTTTTACAACGCCAACATCGAGTCAATTTTGTTTTGTAACTGCTTTTGCACCGGCCATCTCCATGACGACACATTTGGGTTTTTCCATTTAGTCGACATTCCCCCGCCCCTTGCAATTGCGCCTCCATCTTGCCAGTTTTTCCCTTGACGCCATGCAGCATCATGGTTTCACAGACATTTTTTAAAAATGTCTAATGTACTCTTATCTCCATCCCATGCTGTCTAGAGCAGATCAAACTGGGATAGCTGGAGTAGCCCCCCCCCCGCGCCCACAATTCCATAAACTGCTGGTCATTCACCCCCATGTACCCCTCCTTTGCATCATCGTCAGTGGAAGGTGCTTACTTGAAAACACTTTCGACTTTTAAAATTCCCAAATAGTTTTGAACCCAAAAAAAGCTTTTCCTTTACAAACCCCATTAAAAGGAAATTGAAACCAAACCCTTTGTCATGACGATTCCTTAAATTTGCACGAGTAAATGGCCAATGTCAACTACCCGGCGTCCAGTAAGCTCTTGGATTTTGGTACATTCCCCTTTATTTTTCGAGTAAGTTGTATTTAGTTCAGGGAAAACGTTCAAGTCGAAGGTACATCAACTTACTCTGTGCACATCCTTTATTAGTGAACAAAGAAAAAAAAAAAAATCGTTTTTTTACAATTTTATTGCAATGTTATCGTTTTAAAAAAAATATTTTCTTAAAAATGTCTATCCTGCAGTGGCGGCGCTACGGGGGTGCCTGGGGGGCCTTGCCACCCCAAACTAATGGCTTGCCCCCCCCCCCCCCCCCCAGGGTTTAAAATGCCTGCGGCACGTTGTGTAACTTTAAAAAATTAATCACAAATCACAAATAAATAACAACTGTACATATTTGGTTTCATTTTACCATTTTTTATCCTTCTAAAAAAAACGGAACCCTAGAGTTGCCATTTTTTCATTAAAAACATGACAAAATAACCTGTAGTAGGGTTTAAAAAAATTCGCCTTTGGGCAAAAGGGCCTCCGGGGGCTGGGGTTTTTCGCCCGAACCCCAGCGCCAGCCACTGATTGACCCCCCACATTTTACCTTGCATCCTCTCCCCCCCCCCATTTTTTTTGTCTGGCGCCGCCACTGTTCTATATTATGAAAACTAAAAAATAAACAATAATACTTATATTTATATTGTCAAATGTCCTCTTTTTACCGGGATGACAATGACAATCGTGCACGACTACTGACCCCGGTTGTTTCTTGACCACACTGGCAAAATATCACATTGCTCGTCATTCGCTTACTGGAAAACCCTCTATGTTTTTGGTGTCGATTGGAACGGCCCAGAACAAAATTTCCCCGGGCAACGAAAATTTGGTTTTAGCAATAGTTTAAATTTTGGGTTCACATGCATGTCATCCAGCTAAGTAATCCCAACAAGAGTAAATTTGATATGAAATAGAGAAAATTTTAATTAAAAACAAAACATTACTATTGAAGTAAGGGTTAAAAATTTGGGGTTTTCCAATTACAAAGGCTTCTAAAAAAAATGCAAATTTATGCCTGGCAAACATTCTGGTAGAGGTAGAAAATGAAATTTACTTTTTACATGCTCTATTTTTTGTGTGATTTTGGTTTTCATCCAACTTTTTTTGAAGAATCGTAAAACTGAAATATTTTTGATTTTCAACGGTGCAAAAATCACGCTTCGCCACTTGGCTAAAATAAAAATTGAAGTTAAAAATAAGCTTAGCTATTTTGGTACAAACTATTGATGGCAGATGATCACTTATCATTTTTCAATACAATATGCCAGACAACGATTGAACCGATGTGTTAAACAGATTCTCCTGTACTTCGCTAAAATTTCCCTGGAACAAAAATTACGTGGACTGGGATAGTATCGAAAAGAAGGGGAGGAGACATTTTTGGGTTGCTCTCCACGCCCACTCTTTCATTGCTTTTGAAATTAAATGGTTTCAAATTGTTTTTTTGGGGGGGTAGGTAATGGCTACAATGATTAGGTTTTTTAAAAAACATTCAAATAAATAAAATAAAATAAAGTATAAATTCACTCAGAACTAATTGTTAAAGAAAAAATTTTTCAGCTACTATTTGCATTTTTTATGTGATTCCCCAAAAGTCACTGTTTAAAAAATACCATATTAAGAATGTGGTTTAAAGTAAATTTACAGGTAAAATAACAATGCAAAACCTGGTTTAAAACCCAAGACTTCATCAGAAATATTTACTTTTATTATTTTTATCAAAAATTATTATCATGATTTTCGTCAAAGTAGAAAGTGTGGACGATCTGAATTGAAATTAGTTCCAAATACAATTTCGTCGGGTTATCCACAAACTTGTTTTAAATTCGTTCTCTTATCTATTGCTTCTCCGTGCTGAATTCATTTCAAACAACCAAAGCTCTCTTTGTTTGGATAAGAAAAATCTATCTGCCCTTCAGCTGTGTTTATGGTTATCAACTAGGTGAGCTCCCGTATCTGACGTGGCGTTCCATAGACCAACCACGCGACTACGCGACGCGTGTGCCAAGTACTAACCCAAACCCAAAAAATTTGTTATCAGAATCAATCCGTGATAGCGTCGTTCTCGGCGGGCCCCTAAATAAATGCGGGGCCCTTTTCCTGGGACATTTATTTCGGTGGAATACGTTGAATGATGGGCCTGGAGTGCACTATAATTCGTAGATTGTGAGTCGGGTTTTTTGAAATTAACAACGATTGAAAAAAAACAAACAGGTATTGACTCGAAATTTATTCAACCCTTTTGGTAAAGCCGTGATTTAAGGGTGGGGGATGGGGCTCGAAACGTAGCACATTTATCGGCCGGGCCAAACAGGGAACCCTTGTGCTACAAAGTTTTGATTTTACCCAGGTCTAAAATTAGTATATCGTATCGAACAAAAAAATAAGACACCTACAACTAAACGCCCCCAAACCCGAAAAAAAATAAAAAAAAACTCCAAAAACTTCAATACAAAAAAAACATTCCTGGGCCCGGCAGGAATTTTTGGGAGGGGGGGAAAAAAATTTCCAAATTTTTAATTTTGTGGGCAAGCACGGGGTTTTTGAAAAACAGGTTTTAGATTGCGTTTGTGGGTTTTTGAAAAAGTAGAGGGCCGAATACGATACCAAAATAAAATTTTTAATTTTTGTGCAGTCGATACTCGGGAAATAGAAAACCACCAACGAGTCTAAATCGCTTTTAAGCGAGCCGCCCAGCGTGGGTAAACACTTCACTGCAACTTGATGGGGAGGGTTTTGATAAGTTTTGTTTATTAGTTTATACTTGTTTTTTTATATATGCCTCGGCTAATGAAACAGGCCTTTAAGCCGGGCTAGAACCCTTGTAAACGTAGTGAGTGACTACAGTGTTGTCACTTTCTGACATAGAACTCAAAGCCCTAAATTTAAAAATTATTGATAGAAAAAATAAAAATAGGAAAACACCGCCCCGTCAGATCATTCATTTTTAAATTATTAATATTAAATTTTAATTGAATTTCGGTTTCACAAATAGATTAATTTTTTATTATAAAAGCATACGCCGGTTAAAAGTTTTTTTCCTGAAATCCAGGGGGGGGGAACGCCCCCCCCCCCCTTGCCCCCCCTCGCGGCGCCCCTGTTGCCCGGAAAAAAAAGCGACTCCCCTCATATCTATTGTTATTTAAAAATGACAAAATTTTGCTGTTTATCTGCTAAAAATCTAAATTTTTTTATAATATCTAAGTATATATATAAAAGACATATACTTACTTTTGTTACGTTGGTTTCTCTCCCTTTTTTTAAGAGGGTTTGTCCCCTTTCCCTTTTGGGGCAGAGCGCTTCTGTCTTGCTGCACTCAAACACAAGCGAACTTTCTTCGATTGCCCCTTTGGCTTCAGGCCCTTTTCGATGTTTTCGCTTCTGAGGCGTCATACTACAGTAACCACAAAAATACTAATAATTCCTGACACTTATCACTTTTACAAAGAAAACACAGAATGGCCGTACACTTAACTATAAAACTTTTAGGGAATCAAGTCCAAATTTTTAGAAAAACCTCAAAAGGGCAAAGTGGCTTCGCCGTATCTAGTCTTGTGTTGCATTCAACCCATTTGAACGATTGCGCCCGCATGGAAACCCCCCCCACGCGCCTGTACTCGGGCCGCGATTGCAAAATTTTCGGCAGGGGCGAAAACGGTAGACTACCCCCCCCGAACACTAAACGCCCTTTATTTTCCCGAAATCGTAGTTTTAGAGAAAAATCTACAAAAAAAACAGTTTCTATGAGAAAGGGTTTTGTAGGGAAAGTTCATATCCAAAAATTTTATATCTATCTAAAAAACTGCATTCTATAAATATGCTTTGGTGAAAAAATTTAAAAATTAAAAAACGAATATATAAAACTCAAATTGTTCTTTATTTTCTAACGCAAAAAAATTACTTGATTATGAAAAAAAAATTTTGGGGTTTGAAAAGCCAATAAACAAATGTTGCATGCCGGACCCTTTAATTTGGGCCAAATGTCAATAAAATTGAATTTATTATTTTGATAAAATTGCAGTATTTTTTAATTAGAAGAATAAAAAAAGGCAACATTTGTTGAAAATGAAATTATCCTGAATTGGGTACATGGATAAATGACAACCATATATTAATTCAATAACAAAAAACTGATTTTCTTAACAATAAAAAAGGGGCCAAAATTGAATCATTGCAAATCCCAAGACGCACATCATAGAGGATGCAAACATAGGTAATTTAAAATGGTGCAAAGGGGCACGTGCATGTGTGCATCCAGGAATTCAAAACTTGGGGGGGTATACAATACCAAAGTCAGTATAAGTTTCCAAAGTAAAATGCAGATAGCTCAAATTGTTTTTCAAAAATTTTGGGCTCAACTCTATTGTGTGATGGGCTTCGGAAAATTCCGTTTTGGGCCAAATATTTTTCTTTTTTACACAAAGCAAAAGTGACATGTTCTTTTTTCTGCGCTTCGATACTACCCCCAACTTGTGACAGGATCGCACTCTTTGGGTTTTACAAAATCATGTATGTGAAGGAATAAAATGGGTTTTAGGGGTAACCAAACATTATTTTTAATTCCCCAAAAATAATTATTTTTTTTGTCAATCAAATTTTATTTACAAGTGGTATTTTAATATAAAAAAACTTGTTAATATCGATTGCGTATTCCGAAATGATATGCGTTTTTTCGAATTCTATGTGAATCCTTTTTTTTCCAATTTTTACGTAATACTTACACGCTTCAACCGTACTTGTTTTTCACCTGGATTTATAATTTATTGGGCAAAATATGCCGACGCAAAAAATTGTGGTTTTTTGTTTTGTTATTTTCAAACATACTATCCGCCTTTTTGCTAATATTTACTTTTTTTCCAGACGCGTTTTTTTCAGCCTTCTGTCTGCCGCCCCCCCGGGTGCGAGAGGAGAAGAGAGAAAACGTCCATCCTACGAGTGCGAAACAAGACGCAAAAATATAGCTCTGGGACACGGAGCGGTTTATGCGCAAAAAAATCGAGTTTTCCCCGCGATTTTTCGATAATATCGTATTGCGATATTCAAGAACAGTGCATGGGGGTTTATCGAATTCGTGTAATTCCTTTTTACCAAATTTTTTACGTAATACTTAACACCCTACAACCCGTACTTGTTTTCGACCTGGATTTATAATTTATTGGTCAACATATCGCCGGTTGCAACATTGTGGGTTTTTTTTTTTGTTAATTTTCAAAAAAACTATCCGCGCTTCGCTACATAATTTCGTTTTTTTCCAGACGCGTTTTTTCAGCCTTCGTCTGACCGACCGCCCGCTGCGGGGAGAGAGAGAGGAGAGCAAGCGTCCAGCCTACGAGTGCAAAAACGACGCAAAAATATAGCTGTGGGAACTGAGCGGTTTAAATGCGCAAATAAGGTGTCGAAAAATCCCCGGAACAAATTTTTTTGCGCACTACACTGCCCGTGTCCCGAGCTATATTTTTGCGTCTGTGTTTCGCCTCGTAGGCATGGCGCTTGCTCTGTCTCGCGCCGGGGGGTCGGTCAGACAAAGGCCGACAAAAATCGTAGTGATGCCGTAAAAATGATTAAAAAAACTATGTCACTTAAAAAAAAAGAAAAAAAAACACTAGCACTTAAACAAAAAAGAAAACCACAAAAAAAAAAAAACGATGAATGAAAAAAAACCCAAACTTTATCCGAGTCGCTACATAAGATTTTTTGGACGAGTGAGAAGTAACTCTGGAGTGGGAGAAAGACCTTGTTCTGTGCGTTCTCGGCTTCAAGTTTTTTGGTCTTCCTCCTGTCGCCCTGCCCCCATCTCTGTCAGGGGCCGACCTCAACCTTTTTTTTTTCTGGCATCGATGTCTTTTTTGGTTTTTTTTTTTACTCCAAAAGCTTGTTTACGGGGAGCTGAAACATAACAAAAAATATTGTAATGCCCTTATGACAAAATTTATTTAATAAATTTTCCTAATCGGTCTTTCTGGGTCGGGGGTAATTATTTTTTCAGATATTGCGTCGTCGATTTTGGGAAATCGCTTTTTTCCGCAAAAATAAAAAAGTGTGAATTAGGAGGGAAAACTTTTTAATAAAATTAAGAAAAACTTTCTATAACTTTGATCAACACATCAGATGATAATAATCCAAAAAAAATGTTTTATATCAATCATAGGGCTACAAAAAAATTAAATGAGTAATCCATAATATAGCTTTTAAAAAAAATTTACCCATTACAAGGCAAAGGCAAGATCCAAACTGTGTAATCGAAAAATCATAGGCCTATATGTTTTAAATGATTTAAATTATATTATAAACAACGAAGAACCTTTAGCCTGGGCTTTTTCTTACATTTTTTGTCACCTAGCTATAAGTAAGTATTTTTTTATGGTTTTATTTTTTTATAAATTCATATTTTAAATTGTAAAGAAAAATTTATATATTTTCCGCTATGATAGGGGCCCCCACTTTCTAGTTCAGTATTGAAAAAATTGGGTTAACATATCAAAATAATTTGAATAATAAAGCATGGGAGGGCCTAACCTAGGACCTAATCTAAGAATTAGAGCATTTGCAAATTTCAAGGTTTAAAGGGAAGCCCAGCCTATGGCTCCTCAGAGGGCCCTAGAAAAAAAACTAAGGGTCTTTTATAAGATCAAAATTTTAATGCAAAAATTTTCTAAAACCCTGCAGATTGACTAGGGTTGGTAGGCCCCAAATTGCAGTCAATACGTTTCGTAGGGCCCAGGCCCTAGTCTAGGCTCCAAAGGGTGACCCAGGGGCAGAAAAAAAAACTAAAAACCTTTAATTTTTTTAAAATTTTACCCCCCCATCACCACTTTTGATTTAATAACTTGTAACAAGGAACCATAAAAATAAAAGAAAACCGAGGCCTTAAAAAAAAACACCGTTCAAGCGAAGAAGGGGTTAAAATTAAAACAGTCATAACGATTTGTTGTTAACGTCGTATTTCGATTGCCTGCACCTGCAAAAAAAATATTACGTGCATATTAGGCATCTAATTGCCTCGAATAATACCCTAAGTGGAAACTAAAGGCTCTTACACAATTTTAATTACAAAAAAAAGGAAAAATGCCATTATAACCAATAACACGATTCGTAAAAAATTGTAACATGGCCGTCAACATAACCTTTTAAAAATTCTACTTTGCCGCAAAAGTCCAGTAAGTGTGTTAAACCGCACCCCAGGTAGGTTTATTTAAAACTCAGTTAAATTCTGGTGGGAAAGCATTTCCAAACGAACAGAGGGTTTAAAAAATTAAAAAATTAAATTTAAAAACATGGTGGAATTGGGCCCAAAACCCACAAATACTTCCTGTAAAAAGGCAAGGGTGGCAAAGGGCAGGGTAGAAAAAGGGGATTTAATGCCGTTTTTTAATCAGTAATGGAAGGGCCAACGTCTGGTAAGTGTAGGGCTGTGACGGTACTCTGGTACCCGCCCGTTGAAACATGGAAAGAAAAACCCGTCGGGTACTCTGATGTTTTTGATCCAAAAATTTCCCCCAATTACCGCCGCCGCTGGGCAGTTTTTCACTCGTCAGCGCGGGAGAAGATGATTTGTCATTAATTAGCACTCAATTTTGTTGGGGTTAACTTAGTGACGTTACTGACAGTAGAACATTTAGTTAAAATTCCGTAAATTTCGGGTGCCCGGCCGAAAATCGATGGGTACTTGGGGGGGCATTTTTACCAAATTTGGGACAGCCCTAGTTACAAGACCAAAATCTCAAGAAAAAAAATTTAAAATCAAATATTAATTACCACTAATCAATTGCGCACCTCCGGAAAATTCTTAGGGACCTCCAATCCAACAAAATTTGCAGGGAAATTCGGGTTTGTTACAAATTTTCCAACATGCTGCTGTTGACTTGTCGGTTTCTTCCCAACAATGTTTTCCCAAGTATTTTGCACTAAAGAATAGAAAGAAAAACATGAAAGCATAAACAAAATAGTGCATGCTTGTATCCACACCAACAATCGCTCGCCAGCCAGACCTTCGACTATCTCTCATCTTGTAGGTATGCACACACCTCGCAGCATGTAGACAACGCACTGGCCTGGTCTTTTCCCCAGCTCTTGTTTGTTGATCCTTATTATTTTACTTTCCATTAATATTTTATAAATTAATAATTACTATGGCCATATTTTGGTTTACATCAAAAAGGCAATTATATATTTTGATACTTTCGCTTTAATATCAGAATTTAATTAATTTCTCTCAGAATGCCGAAAAATTGAGGTTGTACGCCTATGCAAAATCTCTGAAACTAATATTAAAGTTTTAGATGCATTTTCCTAGGCCACAAGTGTAAAAGATTAGGGGCCTAGGGCCTAAGTGCCAAATTTTTACGATTCTTAGTAGGGGGCTTTGAAGTGCACATTTGAAAACGAGTCGAGTATTCCTTAAAAAAACTAGAGATTCATTTCAAATTATTTTTTTTATTTAGTAGGGCCCCCTTGGAACCAACGATTTTTCTGTTGTAGACATTTAAAAAAAAACTTTACTTGTATTGGGTATTGGCCTTCCTGCTTTTGTGCTGGTCAATTTCAAAAAAATTATAATTTTCAGAAAGTAAACTAAAGTCCCTGGGCCCCCTTTCAAACTGCTTCAAAGTTTTAATTGAAAAAAAAAACCTCCAAAATTTTCACTCGCATTATAAAATTTACGGTCTAGGCTATCAAAGCTATTACAGCCCTTTAAAATTCCGTGCCCTTCATGGGAACGAGTTCCAGCAATGGCCCACGGGGCGCGCCATGCGTGCACTCGGGGTTTTTTTCGTTCCCGTCCAATAGCTCGTTGGCGATTTTACCTTAAACTTAGGTCAAACAAAAATGGAAGATTGAAAGGGAAAAAACCCTAAAACATGTCAAACTACGCCCAACTAAGATTTTGAAAAACGTAAAAAGTGCATAAAAGGAAATTTTACCGGGATTTTTTTTCACGATAGTTAAACGAAAATATTTGGAGTAGACGCAACAAAAACCCAAAAAAGGATATTTGTTTTCAAAGTTGGGGAGGCCCAGGGCCCTTTTCCCCCGGTTTCCCGGGTCCCAAATCTCCTTTGTCTTTTTCGTAATAATTTTTAAAGCACGCAAAGGTTTTGGGGTTAAAGGGGATGCTGAGGCTAGAACGGGGGCGAGTGTAGGCGCCAGCTTTCTGGCTTTTTCGGTAAAAAGGTTTATAACACCTTATCAATTTTTACACTTACTTTTATAAAGAATAAAACTTGTTTCCATTATGCGTATTCCTAAATTAATTCATTGATTTTGAATTTAAAATTTTTGAAATACCAAATTTACTCAATTTTTGGGCAACTTCGGGAATTTATTCAAGTGAACAAATTTTTTTTTTAAATCAAATTTGCATAATAGATAACAACGTATAAATCCATGTGAACGGGGAGGGCAATTTGGTTTTTATCATAAGAAAACGGGTTTTGGGGGGACTTTCCAGAATTGAAAATTTATGTTTTGGATTTCAAACTTTTCACGTTTTTGGCTTTTTCTCGCAAGGTCTTTAAAGGGTTATTTTTGCAACCAATTATGGATATCAATAAAAAATTCTTTATTAATTATAAAGTATTCCAAACCCTTTTAGCAAAAAATTTAAAACCCTGTATGCGCGCATTCGAGTTGGGCCCCAAACTCACGTACCCCTAGGCAGCATTTAATTTTTTCCCGGTTTGGAGGATAGAAAAAAAGAGAACAGGGAGAAAAAGCCTTCATAGAGAACATCGAAAAGATAGGAGTGCGAGGGTTGGCTGGCAGGCATTGTAAGTCCACGCCCAGAAACTGGTATTCGTCACCCCCCCCTGACTTTTGTTGGAACCGGTGTTTGATTATTATTTAATGTAAAAAAAATGTAATTCTCAAGAAAATTTAAAATAATTCAGTTAATCATTTTTTAACTTCTAATGTATCAAAAAGCCAAAATATGGCCAGCACTTTCAACAAATCAAGCGAACAAATTGCGCGGAGAGTAGAGTACGATGACGCGGGGCCGGAGTGGCTTGGTTGACTGGCCTCTCGCGCGGGGAGCGCGCGCGCACCTTTTCTTTGTAAAAGACACAGGGGGTCATAAATCTCTTGTTCACGTCCCAAAACTTAAAACTTCAATAAACGTTGGAATTAATAATGTTGTCATAAAATAATAACCTTACCTTCATTCAAAAGAAATCATGGTCCAGCGTCTCGGTATTCGTTTGGTGTCAATGTCAGTTACAGGAGGAGCCATAGTTCCCAATAGGAAGAGCTTGGGCAAAAACAGGCCCTAGGCCTAGGCCTAGCCTAGCCTAGCACAGGTGATATTTGGATTACTACTTAACTCACTGACCTGACGTCTTCCAACAATTCAATCCCATCCTCGTCGCCATTTTGTGGTGTATTCATGTAACAACCATAACATAATATAGTGGGATAAATAGTTTATTGTAGAAGACATAGTGACCCATGTGCATTGTCCACTAGAGCTACATCATGCTGCTAGCCAGAGGCATCCCACATGGCGCCGATTACCCTCACCCTTGTCAGGTGTCACTGCCATATTGATGTACCTTGTAACTAGGCACACCGCCAAAAACTTTGAGGCTTGCATCATTGGGTCAATGAGTTCAAAGCACAACAGGAGAACGGGAAGATTAATGGATTTGATCAAAATGGCCAGTACAAATCGAATAACTACGAACAGATCCACTATCTGTGTAGAAACAAGTTGACTAACTCAAAGCAACAACTAACCCACGTTTTTGTTGCTGCCTGCATCTTGAACGTGCTTGATGCACTTGCAGATTTTTTCTTATGTGAAACAGATATGAAGTTTGCATCTGGTCTTATTATTAGATTAGTGGACATAGCAAACACTAATTCCATTCAAGTAGAAGACGATGTCATTGACCAGAACTTTGATCAAAAGGGCACTGGAACTGGGGTGTATTCCACGTTGAGTTTGTTTGCGCATTCCTGTGATCCGAATGCTTTTATAACGTATTACAATGGCAACACTGTTGGCCTTGCAGCTCATCTACAAGTCATTAAAGAAGAAACGGTAATGAAATATTTTATTCACTGTCAGTGGCATAACTAGCCCTTGTTTATTTGGGGGGGGGGGGGGGGGGCAAACATTTTAATATCCACAAACATTACCTAGGCCTATGTATCCTGGTACAAATGGGGGTCTGGGGATATGAAGTTTGAATCTGGTCTTATTATTAGATTAGTGGACATAGCAAACACTAATTCCATTCAAGTAGAAGACTATGGTTGCGTTCCGTAGAAGCGACCGGTCGACCATTCTGGGCTCGACTGGGTATTGTTATTTTCATTGTTTCACTCAACGTCTGATTGTTGGGGACTGCCTTGGCTCCGAAATGGTGCGTGCATCTACAAGGCCGGGTTTTAAGAAAAAGTAGTGGTATCTCGTTAAAATGTTACATAAATCATATCATTTACTTAATAAATGAATGATTTGAATAAAAGAATGAATGATTTATCGTCTACCTTTGTGTAGTTACAGGAACATTGCCGGTGGTTGACATCATTCCATGATTTTCAATGAAAGAATTTAAAATAACCGCGCTTTCTTCAAAGACCAGCCCACGACCGGAATAAAACAGTGGGCTTCTTGGTCTCGACCACAACAGTCATAACAGCAACGCATCGCATACGTTTCTTGCAAATCTGATCTGTCATTGGTGAAAATTATGTTTACTTAAATTCCATTGGTCGCAGACTGGTCGTTCTGGTCGCCTTTGCGAAACACAACCTAAGTCATTGACCAGAACTTTGATCAAAAGGGCACTGGAACTGGGGTGTATTCCACGTTGAGTTTTGTTTTGCGCATTTCTTGTGATCCGCGAATGTAAGTACAGGCCT